>JAXCEX010000050.1:0-140367 GCA_038382965.1 Ceratocystis huliohia | reverse complement strand
TGGGTGGTGGTGCACTAAAAAACAAATGTATGGATTGCCGATTTTGGGTGGTCTAAACATGTGGTCGAGAGTGGAAGGTGGAGAAAACTAATGCAAGCAAAATGGTTTCGTGTGGGGGACAAGATCTAATGGCCAGATGAACAAACAAGAGGTAATTTCCTCTAAGATACGATTTGCAAGCAAACAGTGTAAGTAAGAACACGAAACAAAGACACGAGCCTTTGTAATTTTCTAGGGTCGCCGTTATGCTGCGACGATCTTTTTTTTATTTTATTTTATTCTTGTTTTTTTGGCCGCAAGAATAGGACTGCCACTACCTTTAACATGACTTTGAATAGTCGTGCCGAAAATGTAAGCTTAGATGTAACCCTTCCTCATATATGCATCAATAGAGCAAATGTGTGATACCACCGACGTCATGGGCCTTGTTTTATGTACTTTATCTGTGGTTGCATGACGCCAACTGATGCTGAATTAAAAAACTCATTTTGTTTGCTTCGTGTAAGTTGGTCCAGACTGCCAAAATAAAATGGCAAAAAAGGAGCCCGGCCAAAAAAAGGGAAAGGCACGAATCAAGTCAAAGCAGATGTGACCTTGCAGAAGTTTATCCTGGACTGGGGGATCTCTGTGCTCCTGGACGTAACGTTAAAAAAAAACTTGATCAATGCTTAGCAAAAATGCTATCAGCAACAGAATCCAAGCTTTGAAGAGGTTGTTGCTTTTTCGTTGCTCTCTTGGTTTAGCCAGAGGCTAACTTTGACGTCCTCGGCCCAGTAAAATTACAAGGTCATAAGGAATGACTGGAAGCAATATCCAAGCACTATTGGGGCAGGAGCAGGAGCAGAAGTAGGAATAGGAAGGAGCAGTAGCAGCAGCAGCAGCAGCCAGCGGCGGCAGCGGCAGTAATAGTAGCAGTAGATCTTTCGAATGGGGCTGTGAATAACTCCGACATGAGCAAGAAAGGTCAAGCCAAGGGAGGGGTGAGGCTTTATAGGCCAGAGAGACCAAGACTAGACTGAGATTTGGTAATTGCTGCACCTCTATATAGTATGTTGATGTTGTTTAGCTAAATAGCCAACTGGAAAGGCTCGCTTGGAGCTTTAGACCGAGGTCAAGCTAGTACAGATAGTACGTACCATTACTTTTGTGTTCTGAAGTAACTTGGGTACGACAGCCTTTCCGGAAGCCGGAAGATAAAAAGCTAGCCAAGGCCAAGCCAAGACCAAGCCAAGGCGAGTCTCAAGTCAAGTCAGGTCGAGTCGGGTCAAACGTCAAGTTCCAAAAGCTGGGCCAGGCTGGACTCACGAAGCAGAGCAAGGGCAACGGCAGGTTCCCTCTGTCCAAGGGTTAATACAGCCGGAGCTTGTAACGCTTACGGGAAAATCGAGTAAAGTTGGGTGGAGATTTAGTCATAGACAAAATTACAGTCACACAGCAAAATGCAGGGCGGACGAGGGTGAGCGAGTACAAGGGCAGTACAAGTTGGCACTGTTGTTGGGCATGTGCATGCTTGCTTGTATAGGAACAAATGAAGGCGCGGACTGCAAGTGGTTGCAAACAGATCATAATATCCAAGCAAGTACTCACATGTACACAAGTACTTACTTGCTTGGTTAAGTAAGCGAGCTGATGTGAATTTACTGCGGTTCCTATTGGAACCCAAGGTAAGAACGGCCGGGCCGTTTCTCGTTTGCCGCTTTCCGTTTGGCTTTTCACTTCCCACCCTGCTTTGCCTCTACGCTCACCTCGCTTGTAACGTTGGAAGGAAGGCTACAAAAGTTGCGTCACCGCGCTCAGCTAGCCAACCAGCTGAAGGCGGATTGAAACAAGAAGATGGCATAGATTTGCTGCTTGAGCTAGGCCCAGGCTGAGGAAGGAAGAAGTTATTTCTTAGTTCTTCAAGTAGCTTCCAAGCATGCCGTGTGCCATAGGGAGACAGGCAAGAAAGGCATCGGAAGACAAGTCGGTGTGGTAGGGAAGTTGCTTTGAAGGAGTAGCAAAATTAATGTTGGGAGTTGGGAAGCTTCCGCCAACTGGGCTAGTCAGTGGGCTGGACGTGCTGCCTTGTTTGCCACCTCCTCTCTGTGGGCTGGCTGGCTTGGCTGAGTGACTGGCTCCTTCCTCCTCCTTCTCCCCCCAGGCTTCAAAGATTTTGATTCCTTCTTGTGCTGTTGCTGTTGACCTTGGCTCTCCGTGCTTTGCTTTTGCTTGCTTTCTTGCTCATTGTTACCTGGTCCTTTTAGGCCTTTTCCCTTCCTTTGCCGCCTTTTGATTGGCCCTGCCTTCAATTTGCCCTCTTCCTCTTTTATTGGCCCTGCGCACAGACTAAGGAAATGGGTCGTTTGCTAATGCTGCGATCAAACGAAAGCACACAGAGAAAAGGCTTTTCCATCAACATCGCATCACATCTCATCTTGTGCCAACATCACACACGATTTATTTTCGTCTAAAGCTCGTTAAAGAACCAGAAGAAGCCGATGTTGAAACCGTTGCAGCAAGACCTTCTATCCTTACTTTGTGATTCGTCGTCATCGTCGTCGTCGTCAGACTGCTATCTTTTGTCCAGAAAACCTGGATGCCTATTTAACAGCGGCAATTGCCCTTTTCCTTTGCTTATCTTTATCGGTGCTTGGCCCATCAGTCAGTCAATCAAATCGTATGCCGCACATAGAAAATTTTCTCTTCTTTTCTCTCTTTAATTCTCTCTTGCAGAAATCCCTCCCTCCCCTCGATTCCCTCTTTGGGTTACCCTCTCCGATCCAGGTTCGCATCAGAAACAGCACGAATTCAAGACAGCAAAGCCTTCATTCCAAACCCCTTGGGAAAAAAAGAAACGAGAGCCCTCTTTAGTTGCGCCCTTCAAACTGCCTGTTTTTCTCTCAATGTTTAGCTGGCCCGGCCCTTCTCATCCCCGGTCTTAGTATTGCTACAACCTGGCTCTGCTTGTCCTTTGAGCCGCTATACCTAAAACAAAAGAAGACAAAATTACTTGCGGAAACACGGAAAACGCCCGGATCCTGGTCTGGTCTGGTCTGTTTGCTGTTGCATCGCTGCTTGATTTGATCTACTCGGATTTTTGCTATTGTTTTTTGCCGTCAATTTTTCTTATTTTACCTTCGTCCCTCCAGCACCCTTACTGTTTTCCTGCCAACTTGTTTACTTTAAACGAGCGGTCGCTCCAAGCCAATTCCCTTTTATCTTCTTTCAAAAACAAAGGCATTTCAAGAAAGACGCCTTGGGTATCACCCCAATCCTCTCTTTCGGAAGTCTACTGATGGTAGTCGTTTACATCCCATCCTATGCGCCTGGAACAACCAAAAGCAACACCATCGTCAAGATCCCAGCCAGACGCCCCAACAACTAGTCCCGGAGTTTGTGTTGTTTTTCCCTGCAAGAGGAATCAAAGGAGCGCATCACACCGCATCGGAACCCTCTACCTGAACCGACCAACCAACCAAGCCTCGGCCAGCCTCCAGTCTTCAGCCAACAGCCATACAAACAAGGCCTAGAGCCTAGCTTGTTTTTGCTCCGTTTTTCCTTATCTTCGTCTTCCTTGTTCGTTTACGTTTACCACTTTGTTTACTTCTCTTTTCCTCTTCCTAACTGTGCATCTCTCTCCCTCGTCGCACTATAACCTCTCTTTTCTTGTCGCTTGCCCCGGCCCTGTCTTCGGTTCCGTCACTGTCTCACTTGCTAGGACGTTTCGTACTTTTATTTTTATAAGCTGGCAACTTAGTTAATTGTTTGATTACCCTTTGGTTCCCTTTTTATTTATTTTCCATTTATTTATTTTCCCACATTCTCGTCTTTTCCAACTACACCCCTCCTCTGTTGCTTGCTCTATCTTTCAGCTTGGCCTTCTTAAAGCTCAACTCCCCCACGTTCTTCAAGATCTTGGTTAACACCCCCAGTCGTTGTTTTCCACCCCATCTGTCTGTACTACCACCTCGTCTCTTTGACCTCTTATTTTTCTTTTTCTTTTCCTTTCCCGATACAGCTCTTGTCTATATACCGGATGCCGTCATCGATATGGCCAATGTCCATATTAATTCTCAGCCAAACCACATCAACCTAGGCCAAAGTCAATCTCACATCCTCTTCAACAACATGTCACATTATAGGACACCTTCGTGGACTAAGAAATTCTCTTCGCATCGTCAATTCGGTCTTGATAGTCACACATCACCCCACCAAATTCCAACGCTGACCTCTCTATCAACCGATTCTCTACGTACCGATGTTCCCCGTATAAATCCTCATTCGGCCCGCATCAGCCCAGGCCACAGCCCAGTCTCCAGCCCTCACATATCACATCATGAGTCTTTGCCAGATCTCATAGCTGAAGTTCGTAGTGATGCCACTCATCAATACCAACAAAATCGACAACACAAAACTGTTGACCATGCTGTACAACATAGACATTCCCAACCTTGGCTCTCAGATAGAAAAACCACCGCCATCACTACTGCCACAGAAGAACCGTCGGAAAGTCCGCCTACACAGGCGTCCCAGACCCATGGAATCATTAGACCCTCATCTTCGCAACCAAACCTCCATGAAAATACGGCCTCTAATGTGTCGGAACGCCGTCACTCAGATACTGATTCTTCTATCAAGTTTCTTCCTGGATAGTGAGTTTTTTTTTCTCTTATTTTTTCTCCTGTATCAACTTTCAACTAACACCTGCCTTTTCTTCTCATGTAGCTGGTGGATGACTCTTGATGCTGCCGAACATGATGGTATTGTTAGTACTTCCCGTGAAGTCGTCTCTCGCTGCCGGTTCAGCAACACACGTGTCCTTCCCCTCATGACCGGCACCGAAAACATCATGAACGACGAAGATGGCATCTCGCAGTACACTCGCTACGGCCCCTGGTCTACTATGCCACTTTCACTTATTTCTGCCGTTGGCTCTGTCATCATGGTTCTTCGTGGCGCTGAACTGGTTTCGCACTATGCCCCCTCAGTTGGCGTGCGATTTGACGGCTACTACAAAGTCATTCAGTATGGCTGCAACTTAGACTCAGAAACTAGCCAACATTGCTGCAGAATAACTCTTCAGCGCGTTATTGGCCAGACAAGCATCGATGACCTGCGTCGCATTCCACGCCAGTCGCAAGTCGAAGACTGGATCTTGTATGACCGCCTCGAGGCTATGTCCGACTCTTCTGGCCGGAGCCGCGGCGACCTCATGCACGAACTGACTCGGGAGTACTCGCGAAGATCGTCTGCATCCTCTGCTGAAATCACACTACCTTCACCTCCTTCTGCAGGTGCAGCTGCTCCGCCACCGCCTCCTATGCCGCGGTTCTTTCCTCCGGCACCCACAACAATCCCGCCTTCAGTGCCTGCAAAGGATTCTGTACGAATGTTACCTGCCGTAATTCCCGAAGACCCAATGGAGGAAGAACTTGAGGCTCTCAACGTGAGCCAGGAGCGCCGCGGGAGTGCTATGTCTAGCTCCTACAAGCTCTCCCCATAGCCTCTCTCTATTTACATTTGTGCTTCTTGTTCTTATTATTAGCATTTTGGTTTTTTCGCTTGCTATTTCATAACACGGCCGTCTTGTTTGGGGGTAGTTTAGGCTCATTTGGCATTGCACGGGGATCACGTATCATGATGATATATGTGGCACTATATTGCTTTTTCTTTTGGCATTTTTTTTTTCAGCTATAATAGGGCTCTACAGGACCACAGCACGATTTACTTCAGACCTAGATATTAAACAGCACACTACTTCAAATTAAAACTATTGTCTTCTTCTTTTCAAATAATTATGTCGTTTGCGATATTTCTCCTGTCTATTTATCGAAGCACGAGTTGTGTGATCTCAAGATAACCTTTGTGACTCCAGATCATTGCATCTGCGTATGTCGTGTGACAGCGATGTAACAACAGATCTGCTCCAAGCTGTGTTAAGTGTAAGCATGAAGGAAGCTAAAGAAGGGGCGGCTCGCTTTCAGCTCAAGCCAACACTAGGGTTAGTGCATATTTTGATAAACCCCTCTTTGCAAGCTGGATCTTTATGAGATGATGTGTGAATTTTTTGAACTTCATTCCCTCTTATCCGATAGCAACTACAACTAATAAACCACGCCTTTTCTAGGGCTTTTTGTCAAGGTGTTTGCTGCCCTTTGTTGAGTTGAGAATAAGACGTCCTTCAACACCCGCCCCTCCTCACGAACAAGGTTCAGACTTTTACGTCTCCCCTCCCTTCTTTCTACGCCGTACATTTATCTTGCCCTTTTTGTCTTTCTTCCCTTACTGTGTTTTCTCTGACTCACAACATGGCGAAAAAGGGAGGCGATGTGGGCAAGTCCAAGGGCGGTGCTGCGGCCAAGGGCAGCAAGGCAGACGAGAAAGCTGGCAAGGTGAAGGGCGCGCAGAGCATCAACGTGCGCCATATCTTGGTAAGGTCTCATAACGAAACTGCGAACGTGGGGAGAGGGGAACGAGCCGAGGGAGTATACACAGGAAAATGAGTAGTAGGCCACTAGCGCTGGCGTTGGGGGGTGTCAGTTAATGAACGCGGAATAAACGCTTACCTTACGGTGTATGTGGCTAACTGACATCCTGTATATAGTGCGAGAAGCACGCGAAGAAAGAAGAGGCACTTGCCAAGCTTGCTGAGGGCGTCAAGTTTGACGAGGTTGCCCGGCAGTTTTCTGAGGACAAGGCCAGACAAGGTAGAGTTTTTGTCCCATGTCCCATTCAGCATGATGTCTCGTCAATAATTGTTACAGAAACCAAGGGGGATTGGAAACCTAACGCCTTGTGACCATAGGTGGCGCCTTGGGATGGAAGACCCGCGGCAGTCTGGACCCCAAATTTGAGGAGGTTGCATATGCTCTGGCTGATAGCACGACGGCTAGCCCCAAGATCGGGGAGGCCAAGACAGAGTTTGGATACCACATTATCATGGTACGATGTTCACGCTCTTTGCGAAAGACATTCATGCCAGCAGATTCTACTGTGCATGTTTGCGTACAGGATATTGACTAACAAGATTACAGGTTGAGGGCCGGAAATAAATTGCAGTTATGTCTTGTGGCATACGGAAGACTCTAAAAAAGGCCTTGTTTTGAACTCCTGTGTTAGACCGAATACCAAAAGCTAAAACAGTGAAGTCCCTCACGTCAGCGAGATAGAAGCTCAGCCTGGATTTGTCTGATCTGCGCTGCAGTTGATGTTCTATTATGTCCAAGACATCATTCCCCTATCCTTTCTCTTATGTAACACTTGATCTAAGCCCAACGACGTCATAGCAGCCAATATCCTCTCCCCACGTGATAGCTAGTTCACATACTTCGCTTACACCGAGCCGGAAATTTACTACTATACCGAACGAGACCAGCTCACAGGCATCCATTCGGAATGGAGGGGTATCCAAGACATATTTCAATGTGGATACATATTTCAACATACATCACATAAGGGGTATCAGCAAAATACGTGTACTGGTCGAAGAAAACTTTCTGTTCATTGTCCCATGATAACCGGTTTCCCCCATTTATATGCTGACGTCGTAAGACAGCATTATATGCTTTTTTTATGTTTGGATGTGTAAGGCATACGCTTACTGCTCAGACTGGAAGTAGTTGAGCAGGATGCTGCGCTCCTGAGACTCCTCACCCCAGTCCTTGACGACAACGCAAGAGCAGTTGACAACCTTGCGAGCGTTGCCTTCGCGGTCCAGAACGCCTGTGGAATGATGTGTTAATTGCCGTAAGTTATTGGATTGTGTATTGTTGGAGGGGGGGTATGGGTTGGCTGAATGCTTCCCCCTTCGAAATGGTATGGTGGTAGAGGCAGATAATGTGGATGGGTGTCACTTACAAAGACCGGCCCACTCGCCGAGCTCCTTGCCATCAGGAACCTTGATCAGGGGAATGTTGTGCTCCGAGCAGAGAGCGATGACGAGCTTCTTGTAAGCCTCCTCCTCGCAGGCCTCGTTCAAGACGCACATGTGAGCCTGGCGACGGTCCAGAGCCTTGGAAGCCTCACGGAGACCACGGGCAAGACCATCGTGCATCAGAGACAGCTTCAGGACACCCTTCAGGGCCTCCAGAACGGTGATCTGGCCCTTGGTGGCGGCATCGGCGGAGACCTCGACCTCCTGGGCAGTGTTATCTTCTACGTCCGACTGTACGGGAAGAAGGATATATGGTTAGTATTGTGATTGACTTGATATTTATGTCATCCCATCACATGTTGACGCTCTAGGCTTAATAGGACCTCGCAGAAAGATCGTAAAGTCGAAGCGCTGAATGGCACCGTCGCCGTAGATTGTCGTGATGGAAAGAGACAATGAATTAAAAAGAGATAACAAGTTGTAATCGTGAAGACAACAACCGTCCACAAATACACAACTCAACTCACCATCTTGACTGTTCGTTTCTCAAAGAATTGTCAGGATCGATCCTCGAAGAAAGTTGTGTTTGAATAAGAGAGGAAAGGAAAGGAAAAGATAAAGTAAGAAAACGTTCACAAAATCTGCATCCTATTCACAGAAAACCTCGGATTTGATTTTCCGCTGCCCACACTAGCTTGCCCACATTAAACAGGCTGCTGAAAACCCTAGCCCATAAGGTGCTGTGTGTGGATTTGTGGGGTTAAAGGCCCCACAAGTGTACTGTTGAGCGCCACTTCACGTGCTGCTACCCATTTTGGCTTGAAATGTGGCTTTAGGGCAAGTAAAAATTATGGTGTGGCAAGGCATGGGTTGGAGTGTGAGTGTAGACAAGGACAGGAGGGCAAACTAATGTGGGTCAGGACCGAGCTGAGGTGTTTTTGTGGGTAGACAAAATTTGCCAGCCCAGTACCGGCTCCTCTGTTATTAGCTGATCTTGCTTCTCTGACTATCTCGATTTTTCCTTGATTCCACTAACGACTTCAGCGTCCACCAGAGGTATGTGAAGACAACACCATTGAGATAAAACTCCAATTAGAGGCGATTGCATTGTCCGACAGGAATATGGTCGGCCATTTCGCGAAGGCAGAGGAGAGCAATCAGGCCGGATGACAACCAGCCTGAGCTGCATTAGGCACTACGAATCGTCTCATCAACATCAATTGCGAAAGACATTCGACGACAAATCTAGATGAGCCGAGCCATGTCGTGCTCTCAATGGCCAATCAGCCGGAAACCTGATACGCTTCTCCTCTTGAGCACTGAGCGGCAGAACCCTCCTCGTCATCATTCAATCATTGATTGAGGGCACTCTCCTCGCTTTTGCGCCTCAACGAAAGGCTAACCAAACTTTTTTTTGCGTTGGCAGATACCTCACTTCCCCGTCATATCTTCCGATTTGAGAATCTCCCCACAACTGCCAAAATGGTCCGCACTTCCGTCCTCCACGATGCTCTTAAGAGCATCAACAACGCCGAGAAGGCCGGCAAACGCCAGGTCATGATCCGTCCCTCGTCCAAGGTCATTGTCAAGTTCCTGCAGGTCATGCAGAAGCACGGTAAGCAAGGACCTTCATAATTTTTTGACAGATGTAATGTGCGCAACAGAATAAACGTCAGCGGCCTCGTTGGATCAATACAAGTATCCTCTCACATTCGGCATGATAACTAGGGCGAACGTCTTAATTCCCACGACACAGCCCCTATAAATTGCCGATATATCAACTGTGGAGATCTTACACGGGCTGTTGACGTTTATTCTTCTGTGCAACTTTTCGTTTAAATCGCCACGACATTCTTCTAACTTTCTCTAGGTTACATTGGCGAGTTCGAGGAGGTTGATGACCACCGCTCCGGCAAGATTATCGTCCAGCTGAACGGTCGCCTGAACAAGACCGGTGTCATCTCTCCCCGCTACAACGTCCGTCTGGCCGATCTTGAGAAGTGGGTTGTCAAGCTGCTGCCTGCTCGTCAGTTCGGCTATGTCATCCTGACCACCTCTGCCGGTATCATGGACCACGAGGAGGCTCGTCGCAAGCACGTCTCTGGCAAGGTCATTGGCTTCTTCTACTAAGAAGTGCCTTGGGTTCGGGAACAAAAAAATAAAAAGGAACTTTTATTCATGAAGCAAAAAAGCAACGTCTTATTTTTTCTTGGTTTATGGGACATGTGTACAAAAAAGGGGACCTATAATCTACGTACGGGTCTAGCGGTATGGCGTTTTCGGGAACTTGTATGCATCTTAATCAATGCTTGGATGAAGCTCTAGGATAAGAACCTGCTCATCACCATCCAACTACCAACACTCGTGATTGCACGATGGTAAAATTGAGTTATTTGTCTGTCTCCCGAAGGATTGGAGCCCTGACTGGCATATTGTGATGAATGGTTGTAATTCAAGGAAATGGAAGAGCTGGTTGAGGCTCAGTAGGATCTTTGCACGGAAGGATCCACGCACAAGTGATTAGCAAAGATCAGTTGCAGACCTGGACATACATATGTTTTCCTTGTTAAGGGTCATTGGCTGAAATGCTGGGACACTAGTAGACCTTGGATTCGAGGAAGTCGTATGTACATACGTAAGTCTAAATTTAATTGGGATCTATTGGGAAGGAACTACGTAATGTAGACGAAGCTGGTTCATGTTCTAGCAGCTAGCAGGGAGCCCTCTAGAAGAAGCCAGTAAGTAAGTAGCATGGCCCTTGCCAAACGAGACCAAAAATATGAAGGAAAGGACGTTTTCTGTTGCTGGAGCAATTACTGGCGTTGTCCAAAACACTTCCACATGAACTTCTATTTGAACTTCAATATTCATCTCATCTCATTTCTTTACTCTTTCTCTTTCTCTTTTCGTCTCAATGTCAGTGACAAAAAAATTGCAGGGTATACAAATTCATGAGGCTTGACCATCTTCGTTAATGAATGAATGCCTTGTTTCTTTTTCTCTTATTTTTCTCTTACATGCGCAGCAATTAGCTGGAATTCGCCACCCGTTGCCATTGCTTTGTTTTCTTTTGTAGACTTACACCGGTCCCAAAAAAAGACAAAAGAAAACAAAACAACTACTCTACATATACAGCATTCTTTTTTTTTCTTTTCTCACATCATGACGACCGACAGTCGTATGCAGGACTCTGATAAGCCCATCGGCGGCTTACTCTCTAGCCATGAGTCGACAAAAGCCGTGATTACTGGTGGGCTCTATGCACCTACGCGGCTATCTCTTTTCAGGGGCGTCTGGAGCCGAAGACGGAAATTGGTGGTGGTTTCGCTGCTGCTAGCTGTTCTTTGCCTGTATAGTCTGGACTACCCTGTATCACAAACAGCACCCTCATATAACCCCGATGGCACACTTTCTTCTGTGGAAGCCGATGAGGATGAAGCTCTGCAAAGTCTGTTTCATCCTCCAGACCCGAAAATGCACCCCGCCATGCATCTCGTTAATCAGGCCGAGTCTTCATTCCAGCAGACGACTGCTCGCCAGTCGCAAACCCTTGAAGAGGCCGTGGCTACTTATCGCCGCCGCTATGGGATCCCTCCACCTCCACACTTCGACACTTGGTTCAACTTTGCTAGTGAATCGGGCTTTCAGCTTATTGACGAATTTGACACTATCCACCATAATTTACGACCATTCTGGGGATTGAAACCCGCAACGATTCGCAAGAGAACGGTAGAAGCACTTGGCTACGGTAACGACCTTCTTGCGGTGTCGATCCGCAACGGCGAAGTGACATATGCTACTGGGAGCCGTGAGTGGCAGACTAACGCTACCGTCAAGATGATATCAAAGTTTGTCAAATATTTGCCTGATATGGACCTGGCCTTTAACATCAACGATGAGCCAAAAATACATGTACAACATGATGACATGACCCGTCTTCTTGAAGCCGCCGATGCACGAATAGCAAAGGCTAGCCAAGCAATAGACCTTGAGCAAACTTTCAGCCAAAGACCAGAAGACATGGGTGCGGGTCGAGGATTTCTTGCTCACAAGACTACACGCTTCAATGAGATGCCCCGTCAACGCAGCTGGTCTATAGCACGCATGAGCTGTAGCCCGAATAGTCCTGCTCGTAGTCTAGAGGAAGATGCCCAGGATGATCTCAACGAGGCTTGTTACACTGATATGTGCTTCGTCGCCAACATGACGGCTTTTTCTGACGTATGCAGATCGCCATCGCTAGCCACATCCTATGGCTTCTTCGTATGTCCTAATGCCTTTACATTCTCAAATGATTTAATTCCCATATTTTCGCAGTCTAAATACTCCACGACAGCTGATATTTTGTATCCGTCTCCCTGGTATTGGGTAGGCAAGGTCAAGTATAACGAAACCGAGGATCAAAGCTGGGAGAACAAAGCAGATGACTTATACTGGCGTGGATCGACAACTGGCGGTTTCTCTCGCTTGGGAGGCTGGCGTCACCAGCATCGTCAGAAGCTGGTTGAGGGTCTCGCAGTTGCACCTGTTGATGCGAAGGCTCTCACCAACAACGGCACAGCTGACAAGCCTGCGTGGGTTGAAATGCCCGTTGTCCCATCAATGCTTGACGATGCCACCAACGTATCATTCAGTCATGTTGGCCAATGTGATACTGGCGATTGCACGGCGCAGAAGGACTTCTTTAAGATCGAGGAGTACGCATCGCGAGAGGATGGTTGGGCTCATAAGTTCTTACTTGACATGGACGGCAATGCTTTTTCAGGCCGCTTTTATTCGTTTCTACAAAGCAACAGCCTACCTCTCAAGTACGCTATTGCCCAAGAGTGGCACTCTGAGAGAATCATGGCGTGGCTGCATTACGTGCCGTTAAGTCTACAAGGCAAAGAATGGTGGGAGTTGCTGCGCTGGCTTCGAAAAGAGAAGGATGGCCGTGAATGGGCCAAGAAGGCGGCGGTGGCTGGCCAGGATTGGGCGAATAAGGCACTTCGCCAGGTGGATATGGAAGTTTGGTTCTTCAGGCTGTTACTAGAGTACGGCCGTGTGATTGACGACGATCGGGAGAAGATCGGCTTTGAAATGGCCAAGATTGGCGGATAAGTGAGAAGAAAGGAGGAGATGAAAGTACTTTTATGAGCCACAGTACATGCACATACACCGAATATTTGGCAAATGATTTTATACATTTATAGACACAAGCAGGAAAAGGTATATTTTAATCGCATCGATCATGTAAATACTACAGAACTAGTTATCTGATTTGTTGATTTTATGTAGGCGTTGCATGTGAGCTACAAGATCAATCCCTTTTTATTCATTTCTAAGTCACGAAGAAAGATAGTAAAACTAAGCCGACGAGATATAAAGCTCCAACAACGAACGAATGGCAGCCTTGACCATAAAAAAGAAACAAAGACGCCCAGTTCCAAACTCCGAATATAAACAATCATTTCGTATCTGCACTTTCACTCCAATGTCTCCTGGTACGTGTCTACAGAAACATCACGTTGACAACCTGCATTAGAACCTTACTGTGGCTCGATTACTCATCGTCCACCTCGTCATTATGCTCCTCCCGTGTACCCCTCTGCTCGTCAGCCATACCCTTATCTTGGTATTCAGCCTCAGCCTCCACATCGACCTCCACATCACCATCTCCGTCACCAACCTCTTCACCACAGGGATTCTCCTTGAATGCGAGCATGGCTTCGCGCATGTCCTCCGGCGGCTCTTCGATGCGCACATCTAGCGCGTCAAGATCCTGCTGGTCGTCATCTTGGGTAAAACCACGGCGGATATCAAGACGGCGCTGGCGCTGCGGGCGGATGGAAGAGCGTTGCATGATAGGATAATACCACATGGCCTTTTGGCTTTCAGAGTCCTTGCCATCGGTAAAAGCGACAAGAAGCTCCTCGCTGTATTTCGTAGTGTGGTTGAGCTCGATCTCTTTGGCGGTCTCATAGCCACGCACACGTTCGAAGCGAAAACAGGGTCCGTTGTCGGATTTGTGCGAGTAGAGCGCATCGTCGTTGTTTTCTGGGTTGTTTACGTCGAACTTGGCACGAAAGCGCTTCGTGTCAGTGGCTGAATGCGTGAGGAAGAAGTCGTAATTCATCATGGGAGGCGGCTTGCTGTAGTTTAGAGGGTCTCGTTCATGCAGCTCTAGTGCTTGGTGGTAGGCTGCCTCCTCAGATGGTGTCGTTTCCACAGGCTTCAAAAGACCGTTGATAAGACGCTCATCGTAGTGTGTGCTAGGTGGTACAGGGTTCGTGAGAAACTTGATTGTGACATAGGCTCCAGAATCGGGAAAGGCGTCGAGATCAGGGAGGATCGGAAAAGCGTCAACCAATTTGAGATTGCGATTCTCGGGATGTTTGACGGAGCTGGGGTTCTTGCGATACGCCTCGGCGAACTCGAAACTCTTGTCGATCTTGCGGCGTATGCCGGCAGGAGAGTCGTCATCCTCGACGGGCGCGCGGCGCTTCTCAATACGCTTGGGACCTGCCTTATTGTCTATAAAGGTGCGCTTGGAAGTTGTGCCAGAAATATACTCGGTACGACGCAGGAAGGACACGGCCACATCGGCAGGCTTAGGGGCACCTAAGCTGTTAATAGGGCGTAATAGAGGGCGGTCGCGGGGATGAATGGCAGGTGTAGTAGCAGGAGCTTGTATAGCTATATGAGATGGAGTTAGAAAGTTGGCCACTTCAAGATATTTGTATTTCAATGTCCTGGTAGTGCACAAACATACAGCTTTCGTCGCCGTCAAACACGCCAGGCATGCCAACGAGATCTAGCGGCATCCCCAATTCAGCATCAGCCTCAATATTGGGTTGCTGCTCGCGTACCATGCGAGATGTAAATCCTGGGCCAGTGTACTGGCCGTTCGAAAGCCCGGTGTTAGGGATTTCTAGCAGCTTTGGAGGGAGCGAAGGTGGCGGCAGCGTATTAGAGTAGCGCACACGCGCGATGTAATCCTGATGGACAACACGCGAACCATTGCTGGACGAAGATGGCTTGGAGCTTGACATATTGGGTATATGTCGGGTGTTGTTGACGTGCGCAGAGATATTCTAACTCAAGGCATGAG
Organism: Ceratocystis huliohia; assembly: GCA_038382965.1. Taxonomy (NCBI): domain Eukaryota; kingdom Fungi; phylum Ascomycota; class Sordariomycetes; order Microascales; family Ceratocystidaceae; genus Ceratocystis; species Ceratocystis huliohia. The sequence goes on along the minus strand of JAXCEX010000050.1, from coordinate 125,425 downwards.
AATAGAAGATGATAGGCATCAAGGAGAAAAGAGACAGTAAGGCCTCTGGGAGTGTGAGACTGCAACGCAGACAAGGGCCACTGGTATTGGCGAGAAGTTGCGCAAGGCTGAACTGCAAGGCTACTGAATTTAGATTTAAGGTGGGGCCTAGTCTATGAACTTGGGACTTGATGTACAAGATGTGCAGGACATTTCTTGAAGTCCAATGGGACTTGGTGATTAAAGTTTATGAGTAGAAAAACATCCAGGAGGTGATATCAGACTGGGGAGGCCAGTTTCTATTCCAATTGATCTCAATTTCAACATATATGGCGGAGCTCCTCTCAAGACAACGTTAGGCCACGGGTCACGTGAAGTCAGAACGTTTTCTGCTGACTCAGCACAGTGACACCCAATCAGGATCCACGAGATTTTCATCATACGATTGTTAAGCCGTCATTGTCACTTCAGTTTGCATAGAGAAAACCCTCTCAACAATTAAAAAAAAGTCTATTGAACGTTATCTTGTGACGATAAACATCAATCGCTCGATACTGCCAGTCCCCGATATTGACCTTAGTTCTACCTAATCTTCTTTCTAACGCAAGCCTTGCCTTTCGGCCGCCTCTCCACTCTTCCGGACCTTTTTTTTTCTTCCTTCTTTTTCCTTTATCCTCTCTTAAATCCCCTCCTCTCGAATCAACCAAACACGCCCTAAAACTCACACACATTCAAAATGATCCGCACTTCGACCTCGACTCTCCTTCGCCGCACCATTGCTCGTGCTGGCATGCCTACCACTAGCACCCGTGCTGCCTCAACCGCGCTGTCCAAGCCTACTCTAGCCAACATTGAGAAGCGCTGGGAGAGCATGCCCATGCAGGAGCAGGCCGAGCTATGGATGTCTCTGCGCGACCGCATGAAGGAGAACTGGAAAGACCTGACTCTGCAGGAGAAGAAGGCCGGTGGGTATTGTCCTTTCCACGTTATAACGAATAGCCTACTCCCCTCGAGAGACGGACGATACATGCCGAACTGCCTCCGAAACAACGATAAATAAACCCACTATCCGGCTGGCTCCCGGCCGATACACCATACTCGGGGATGTTCATCCTAGAATCAATGGACACCAATGAGCCCCAATTGGTCTACCCTACCCGGGCCAGCGAGGTCGAGCAGACTCTGGGCATCGTGTGTATTTTTTCGGCCGGGATAAGTTCCCATGTAACCCCGTCAATCGACACACCCATCTCACTCATCAGAACAACATTAAATGCACCAGCCGCTGTGACCTATATTGCGCCGCAAGCAGCCTTTTTTTTTTACTTCGGTTCGGTGCCAAAGGAATATCCCGGAAAACTAACTGCTTGTCTTGTATCTCTAGCCTACTGGATTGCATTCGGTCCTCATGGCCCTCGGGCTGAAGCCCCTGCTGGCGAAAAGGCCCGTGTTGTCACTGGCACCTTCATTGGTATTGGTATCAGCCTCGTCATTTTCCTAGCCATCCGCTCTTTCGCCAAGCCCGGCCCTGAGTCCATGAGCCAGCAGTGGCAGGAGGCTGCCAACGAAAAGCTCAAGGTGCGTTCTCACAGTATTACCAATGCTAAGACTCTAGTCGACACTACAAAACAACAAGCTTTACCTCGACTAATTATTCTTCATTCTTTGGCAACATCCACTAACGTAATTACTCCCCATGCAGAGCCAGAACGCCGACCCTATCACCGGTATCTCGTCTCCCGGCTACACCGGCAAGGGCCAGGTCCAGTCCCCTCCCCGCTATTAATTAAGCTACTTTCTAGATATCAGTCACTATTCATTCGAACGTCCTTTCTTCTCTTCTCCTTTGCATCCGTTGGCTTCACTTGTTTGTTCCCATTCTCGATAGACCGAAGCTTTCCTTTCTTCCGCGTGATAGAGATGCAGAGCCCTGCCAATGACACCGAACTCTCTCTTTTGTATTCTTCTATTGTACCACCTGGCTTTCTTCCTCTTGTCCACCTTTCCTTCCCCCCATTCCCGCTTTCTATTACTCTACTTATTTCTACCTTCCTCTATCAAGAAGTCGGTCTCTACTTGTGATGGCTCTGCTCATCTGTGTAGAAAATCATTCACTCCCACGCTCTTGTACGGAAAACTAGAAATACTCAAAAGACTGTTATAAGTTTTTCTATGCTTCTTTTCTATCCTTTGCCTGTATCACCAAAAAACTCTGAACCCCAAAGAGGAAAACGAAGGAAAATACTATACATCAATGCCTGTTTCTGTACAACTAGCCATATTCTTTTTATCTGCATGTGGACGTCTTCGTAGCACCAATATTACATCACTACGGCAAAGGCCCTAGTACAACACCACCAAGGTAGCTAATGACACTGCATCCACAGTCTTTTTATAATTCATTATGGATGGACAAAAGCACCATGTCGAGTTAAGCTAGTAGACAGACAAGAAGCAAAAAGCAGAACGTATCATAGTCAGCTGTTGGATACCATCAATGACGCTGCGAGATCAATCAACCAAGATCATGTCATCAAGGCTTTGAGGAGAAAGGCAAGTAACAAGCAGGAAAACAGACAAAACGCAATCAAAGGCTATGGGTGTGCTGCCAAGGAAACAATAAATAAAAGACGGGCAAAAACAACCAAAACAACACTGGGAAAAAACCAGCCGACTGTGTTGGCTAGTCGTATCTCTACCGACTCCGACTCAAGATGACTCACAGAGTAGATTAATAGATCGCAATACCTTATAACCACTTCATGCGCTGCCCAGCCCAGCTATCTTGCTCTGCTGGTCATCAACAATCATGTCTTCAAGGCCTGCTGCATTGTCTTCCACTTTGTCTTCATCTGCCATTTGGCGCTCAACCTCAAAGCGACCATCCTTGCCCCAGTACCCGGCCTTTTCGGTGCCGTTGACGCAAGCTTCAGTGATCAACACATAGGGCATTGGCGCATCGAAAATCGGCTCTGAGAGAACGCGCTCCATCTCCATTTTTAGGCCACGGGCGCCAGTGCCAGACTTAGCTGCCCGTTCGGCAATGGCGCGGAGAGCCTTGCGAGTAAAAAACAGTCGTGACGGGTAGGTTTCAAAGAGAGCGGTATACTGCGATACCAAGCAATTACGTGGTTCAGTGAGAACGCGATATAGATCATCAACTGAGAGGTTGCTTAGAGCGCAAATGTTGTGTACACGTCCAATCAGCTCAGGAATGAATCCAAAGGCTTGCAAATCAGTGGGTGTTGTAAGGTCCAATGGTGAAAACTTGGAACTAGGATCAGCAGACCCAGGGTGCTGTATAGGCTGGTGAGGCAGGTGGCTGTACATCTCAAGAGGGAGTACATCGGGGCCAGCGCCCCTAGATTTAGAGCCGGACTTAACATCAGCACCAAAGCCCAGAACGGGCCGAGAGACTCGCCGCAATATCAATTTGTCAAGGCCAACAAAGGCGCCACAAAAGACAAACAATATGTTTCTCGTGTCTACTATGTACTGTTCCGTCTTTCCGGACTGGCCTCCCTGGGGCGGTAGAGATGGGGGCGGCGGGACTGACCCATAGGTGCTAGGAATAGGTGTAGCAGTGCGTGATGACCGAGTGTCTTTGATATTAAGTGTCACCTTGGAGCCTTCGACAAGCTTGAGGAGAGCTTGCTGAACACCTTCACCACCGACGTCTCGACCGTTGTTAGACTCACGGCGGGAAATCTTGTCAAACTCGTCTAAAACTACAATACCATTTTCGGCAGCTTTGACGTCGTAATTTGCTTCAATCAAAAGGCGCTCAATGCACGTCTCGACGTCTTGCCCAATATATCCAGCTTGCGTGAATGAGTTACAGTCGGATATGGAAAACGGCACCTTCAGCTTTTTGCTTAGTGTTCTGAGTTGGGGGTTGAAGGAGTTAGCTCGACAATAGGGACATGTCTTTCTTAGCACAGACCAACATACTCTAAAATATATGTTTTACCAACGCCGGTGGGACCAATAAGTAACAGGTTGCTCTTGTCAATATTGATGTGGTCTGGAATATTTGGGTTTTCCGTTTGCTGGAGAGGAGATGATAGGGCAGTGTCGAGAGTAGTCTGAATATGATTCCGTGTATAAGCCCCCGGAAGTGTTGCTGAAGGGTTTTGTGGTGCATTCATGGCGTATTCATGCGGTGTCGAGTCTTCAGGATCGTATTGAGAGTAAACAGGGTCATCATCTCTTCCACTCTGGTCTGGCCCGCTGGTGCCAGCCAGTGCATCTGCGTTTCTCAAGTCTCGTAGCTCGCGGTCACGAGCAAGCTGCTGTCTTTGCAGTTTCTCGCGAGCACTTCGCTCTTCGATCTCGAACTCATTCCGGCGGCGAACAGCTTGGTAGTGGTTAAAGATGGTTGAGCAAATGGTCTTCTTGGCGCGGTCTTGGCCTACCACGTAGTCGTCAACCTTTGCCTTGAGGTCGCGAGGATAGAACGGAGGAACGCCGGTGGCTTTGTTCTTAAATATGGGTCCACGACGGCTTTCAACGGTTGGATCGTAGCTATTGCTGAATCCGGAGCCAAAATCGCGAGTGTACCGAGGAGTACTCGGACGTATAGCGGACGACGAGAAGAGTCGTGGACCATAATAGTGTGTGTACGCAAGCCGCGATATCGTAAGGCCTTTGTTCCTAAGTCGAGATTGTGTGATGTTTGTACTATGGCTATTGAAGGCGACTGTTACAACGGGGAGTGAGGCCAAACCAACAGGCGATGTCGGCTTGAACGCCAACGACGTCATTGGCCCAAGATGGGACTTGGCGGAGGTAGAAGCACGAACACACGTCATTATAGGCCGAGGAAATAAAAAGTAGAAAATGATTAACACAAAAATAGCAAGGCAGTGGACGGGCAGGGCCAGATACAGAGACTTAAGTGTATTTTATGGTGATAAGGGGCATACGAAGTAAAAGAAAAGGACTCTAAGAGAATTGTACTGATATAGCGCAAGCCGATCTTGGCTATAATAAGCGCAAAGCCAGAGGGCAAGGAGAGACTTCAAAGGGAGGGAATAAACAGAGACAAAGAGGGCTAGCAGAGTAGGGCCAAGGCGGGACGGGACTAAGTAGTTGTAATGACGGGCTGGATGCGAATATAAAGACGAGGGGAAAGATGCCGGTTGAATATTAATATGGGACGAATAGAACGATTTCGGCTGCAGAAAAGTAGTAATGATGGAAGATATTGTAAGAAGAAGAAATGGTTGGGGAATAGACAGAGGGTAGTAGTAGGTGTATTAGAGTAGTAGTAGAGAGAGGGCGGTCATGGGAGCTTTGTTGATGATCCCAGATACGGCAATTGTGCTTATTGTTACAGGGATAGCTTACAGAGCTTGATCCACTGAATGTAGGCAGGTACAGGGACTGTGAGTGCTAGAGGGGCAGTTACAGAAACGGCGTGTAGTGAGCGACAGAATGCTGGTGGAGCGGAATAGTGGTCACAAAGGGAAAAAAAGTAGGGGTGGGTGTGTCTACAATAGGGTTTGGTGCTAAATAGGGTCTAGAGACATCATCCGAGACCTGAGTCAGGTTGTTTAGTGGCGTCTGCTCGGCCTCATTTCGAAAAACTGCCAGCGCAAGACTTCTCAAACAATCTCAGCCTACCTCCATTCATTGTCTTATGACCTGGACTCGCGTTCTGCCTTGTGGTTTGTCTTGAGGTTCGTTATTCTTCTTGATTGGGGGAGCCCAAGCACTGGTTTTCCATTATTACCCCACTTCTTCTCGCCGCGGCTAATAGGGTAGGACTCTTAGCACAAGAGAATGAACGGAAAGGTCTTGTTGAATAGACAAATGCAAGCAGGCTACGCTTGGAACTCATTGTATGTGATAATGGACTCATATATTATTGTCCGATAGCCAACGTAGTAGTTAGTGTCTCTCAATCTCGGGGCGCATCTAACTGGCGAAAGTTTCGCTATCTGCCTCTTGCACACATACAATGGACTTTGCCACCCCACATACGGTAATTTTATTTTAGGCGGAGCTGTATATATGTTAGGTGCTACTGTACTTATGTGCATACGTGTGTACGTACATATGTATGCACTTACTCACATGCGTTTAACAGAAGCCCTTCCTCTTGAGAAAATAGGACAAGAACGACTGGCGCCGTTGTCTTCTCTTTAGGCACAAACGTGGGGAAGCCTCTCCTGATAATAAATGCGTAGTGGGTAATAAATGCATTGGTTTATCGCTGCAGCATTGGGAGAAGTCTGTAATGTGCCGCTAAATCTTGATAAACCTGCTGCCCGGGGCTAGCTAGGCTAATGAGCTTGGCCATACTGTGACTGCCCCTTCCTAATGGTCCCAACCTCACTCTCCTTTCAGCTTCTTGCATACTGGCTTATGTATGGATGTTACAAATTTTCAATATTGCACCGAAGCCCAAGCTTGGGCATTGTTGAGGCGCCTTGGAGGGGAGGGGTGGCATGCAGAAGCTTGGTACATACATGCACGTAGCTATTGCGCTAATCGCTACATGGCTGCGTAGTGGTATTCTACATTTCGTGTGTAGCGACAGCATTCGAAGTTACGCCGCGCCCCTAAGCATTAGGGCTGTACTTGCTACTTATTGTTAACGCAGAAAGAGCAAGATCGTGGGAACTGCAGGTGAGGTGGGTGGATGCACGCCAATTATTCCCATGTACACTGTGCAGACAAGGTATGTACGTAGTAAAAAGTAGCTAAGTAGGAGGTACTTACACTATTACTGCCCTTCTGACCCTCCTTCCCTCTTAACGTTGCTCGTCTCCATAGCATAGGATAAGGCAGGCCCTCCTTCCGCGTCCTCCTTCCTTCCAACAAAAGCTCACTCCATATCTTTCTACCCACTGCTTTCCTGCCGCGCTTTCCTGCTTCCTGCCTCTCTGTACATATATGTACGTGTGGTAGTAGTATAATAGCTTGGGAACCTCCCCCTCAATCCATTCCTTGCTTTCGAGGAGCCTCCTTCTCTTGTAACTGTACATTCCCCCCTCCCTCACATCCTTTGTGTCCCCCATATTTGCCTTGTCCCCTTGCTTGTATCGCCGTGTCTCTGTCCCCCCCGGCATTGATTCTTATTCCCCCCTCGATCCCCCATTCCCTTTATCTCCTCCCTTCATTTATTCTCTTGTTTCTATCTAGCTCTACTCTCCAGCAGCCGGTCATCTACAGCAAGCCAAGCAATACAAAAGCTCACCAATTTTGGTTTTCTATCATTCTTCCTTCGCTCCTCACCCCCGCCCGTCACATCTAATAACATCCTTCCTTACCAAATCTGATATTCTTGTTTTTTCACATCGCGCTCTTTAACATCTTCATTCACCACAGCTTGTGAACCATCAATTCCATCATGCCATCTGCTACTCAGGGCACGCTTGTTGAGCTAGCTCCCAACGTCACGCTTGACCTCGATAAGGTGGCCAAGGATGGTTCGGGTGAGTAGACAGAAAAAAATGTCTTGCACTCTTTGTCGGGCTTGAAACTAACATCGATTTTTAGGTATCATCTCTCTGGACCCCTATCTTGAACCTCACAGAGATGCCTTGAAACGTCGGTATTCCAAAGCCCAGGAGTGGCTTAAGAAGCTCGACGCTACTGAGGGTGGTGTTGCCAATTTCGCCAAGGCGAGTCCCCCCCAACCATGTCAGGTGTGACATTATGTTCCAAAGTATCGCCATGCTAATATCTAGTTCACTCTCACACAAAACAGGGCTATGAAAGATTTGGCTTCAATGTCGACCAGGACAACAACATCGTCTACCGCGAGTGGGCTCCCAACGCCACCCAAGCCTTTCTGATCGGAGATTTTAGTGAGTTGTCCTACCCCCTTGCTATGCTAGTGGCTTTTATCGCCGCTGGAAATAGGGTTCTTCTGGAGCGATGCACAGACAGACAAGCCTGACATTATTGTGATGTAGATGGTTGGGACAGAAAGTCTCACCCCATGAAACGCAATGACTTTGGCGTTTTCGAGATTACTCTGAAGGCTGAAAACGGCCAGGCCGCGATCCCGCACAATAGCAAGCTCAAGGTAGGATGACACCAAAAGCAACTCGGACTAGGGCCCCTAGGCGAAGTTCGCTGTCCATGTCTCTTTTCTCTCTATCCGATATACCTTGATAGGAAACTTGTCTAGTACTCAAGACTAACACCACAAATTTGCTCGCAGATTGCCATGAACCTGCCCGACGGGCGTCAAATTGATCGTCTTCCTGCCTGGATAAAATATGTGACACAAGACCTGTCCGTGTCCCCTGCATACGATGCTCGCTTCTGGAACCCCCCTCCTTCTGAGCAGTACAAGGCCAAAAACCCCCGCCCCAAGAAGCCCAAGAGTCTTCGTGTATACGAGGCTCACGTTGGTATCTCTTCCCCGGAGCAACGTGTTTCAACCTTTAAGGAATTCACCAAGAATATGCTTCCCCGTATTCGCGACCTAGGCTACAACACTATCCAACTCATGGCCATCATGGAACACGCCTACTATGCTAGCTTCGGCTACCAGGTCAACAGCTTCTTTGCTGCCAGCAGCCGATTCGGCACTCCTGAAGACCTCAAAGAGCTCATTGACACTGCCCACGGCATGGGAATTGTCGTGCTTCTTGATGTTGTGCACAGCCATGCCTCCAAGAATGTGTTGGATGGACTCAACGAGTTTGATGGCACTGATCACCAGTACTTCCATGGTGGACCAAAGGGTCGCCACGATCTATGGGACAGTCGGCTCTTCAACTACGGCCACCATGAAGTTATGCGCTTCCTCTTGAGCAATCTCCGCTTCTGGATGGACCAGTACGGCTTCGATGGCTTCCGCTTCGATGGTGTCACTAGCATGTTATACGTCCACCATGGTATCGGAACGTGAGTGTTAATAGCATTTCCTGGCCCCTTTCATCTTCCCTTCGATTGACTCGCCAATACTGACATTTAGTAACACTACAGTGGCTTTTCCGGTGACTACAACGAGTACTTTGGCTCTCAGGTTGATGAGGAGGCTGTTGTCTATTTGATGGTCGCCAACGCGCTTTTGCACAAGGAATTCCCAGATTGCATCACTATCGCTGAGGATGTATCGGGCATGCCTGCTCTATGCGTGCCTGTTGATCTTGGTGGTGTTGGTTTTGACTACCGCTTAGCCATGGCTATTCCTGACATGTGGATCAAGATTCTCAAGGAGCTAAGCGATGACCAGTGGGACATGTCCAAAATCTGTTGGATCCTGACCAATCGCCGCCATGGCGAGAAAACAATTGCCTATGCCGAGAGCCACGATCAAGCGTGAGTCGAATTTGACAAACTGGTGCAACTCGTATACTAACCTTTCATGCAGTCTGGTTGGCGACAAGACTCTGATGATGTATCTTTGCGATGCTGAAATGTACACCAACATGTCGACTCTAAGCCCCCTTACCCCTGTCATCGACCGCGGCATTGCCCTTCACAAGATGATTCGTCTCCTGGTGCATGGCCTTGGTGGCGAGGGCTACCTCAACTTCGAGGGCAACGAGTTTGGTCACCCTGAGTGGCTAGACTTCCCTCGGGATGGCAACAACAACTCTTTTTGGTACGCCCGCAGACAACTCAACCTCACCGAGGATAGTCTTCTACGCTACAAGTTCCTGAACAACTTCGACTCTGCCATGAACAAAACAGAGGACAAGTACGGCTGGCTAGGCTCTCCCCAGGCCTATGTTTCTCTTAAGCATGAGAGTGACAAGGTTATTGTATTTGAGCGTAATGGACACGTATTTGTGTTCAACTTTCACCCTACCCAGAGCTATTCCGACTACCGCATTGGCATTGACGATGCGGGCGTATACCGTATGGTGCTTCAAACAGATCTAGAGGAATTTGGCGGCCACAAGCGCCTTGAAGAGTCGACTCGCTTCTTCACCAAGCCAGAGGAATGGAACAACCGCCGGAACTACACGCAGGTGTACATTCCATGCCGCACTGCTTTTGTAAGTTAAATATTAGGATGCGGACTCTTGTATTGCATGTGCGACGCTGGGCGCAAGCACAGATTCGGCTAACACTATATTTCTTTTTAGGTGCTGGCAAAGGAGTAGGAGATTTGGAATGAGGTTGGAGCTTGCAGCTTTTGACGGAGTAAGGAGAAAGAATGCTATCGAGTTGGCGACGAACATGCTTTTGCACAGTCGCCATAAAAATATCGGGGTGTATGTCACAGGCTGTCGCCTAGACTGAAATTCCCTAGATCCACTAACACGAATAAACATAGACATTTCATCACCACCAAACCAACTAGCCACAATACCAAACAGAGGGGAAGCAGCGGAGGTAGGTAGTGCATGTGAATACCAACACGCCAACGATAATTATTACATTAACATGTGTGAATGCATCTAGTAGGAATTCCATCGCTTCTATTTTCTTGTGACACGATGCTAAAAGAGGATGCTACAAACTTCGTGACAGTTGGTATCTTGTAGATTCATTGGGTAGTCTTGTTGATAACGTTGTTGACAAAGCTCTAAAGAGAAATTTGGCAGGAACAGGAACACAGGAATTTGGCAAGACTTTGGCTCAGTGCCCTTGAATTTCTTTACGCCTTAGGCCGTCAACGATCCAGCCGTTCAGTCCTCGACAAATTTCCAAGGGCCCCACCTCTCCTCCCTTCTGCTGCCCCAAAACCCCTGCCATCAAAGTTGTCCCCAATGTTAATTGAAGAAATGGGCTCCCGACCAGCGGCGAAATAGCGGGTAAACCTTGTTTGTTACCCAATCAGGTTTAGCGCTCGAGCAATTTTCGGCCAAAGAATACCATCACGTGACCAACATTCTAGCAAGCTCTCCAGATCTTCGACGGGCGTAGTTCATTCTGGTTTCTCTAGACAATTCTGCTCACTCTCTTCAACGTCCCTCTCCCGACTACCCAACCTTCATCTCCACCCCCATTCAGATACGCTCTCAGCCGTCTGTAGAGATGTTCAAGAGGTGTGTGTTTTCATCATCATCATATTTTCGCGAGCCAATGGGCACCAATTCCATTCAATTGACGCTGACCATTGCCTATGTCTTCTCTCCCCCCCTCATAGCGGCATTTCTTCCTTCGCGAGAGCAGCTCGCCCTGCCTTCGCGGCGGCGCCCCGTCGCGCTGTCCGCACCCCCTTCCCTGCGCTGAACCGTCTTGCCAGCACTGCCAGCGTTGGTAACGGAAAGATTCACCAGGTTAGTCTTGATCGTCCAATTTGTTCCGTGTTCTGTCTCTGGTCTACTCATCGAACTGGCCTGTCATTTCAATGGCATGGTGGCCTTGTCCGATATCCACCGAACATCAGTTTTCCCCATCAAGGAATTGGTCCGCTAACATTGGGAAAATCTTTTAGGTCATTGGTGCCGTTGTTGATGGTTCGTGTTAAATCAACCAATTGCCCCCCATCATCTTGTTTTTATTCCCCCATCAACAACAACACGGCAATTATTCAATTGGATTTTCATCAGCTCACACTTTTTGTTCTTTTTTGCAGTCAAGTTCGATGGCTCTAAGCTGCCCCCCATTCTGAACGCCCTCGAGACCCAGAACAATGGCCAGAAGCTCGTCCTTGAGGTCGCGGTAAGCTCGGAATTCCCAGATCCGATGGTCCGAAATGTACTACTTCAAAGCAGTGTCTAACAATTATGCCATTTACAGCAACATCTGGGTGAGAGTGTCGTCCGTTGCATTGCCATGGACGGTAAGTCAATGATCTGTTTTTCCGGCCTGTCTTGCTTTATCTACCCTTTCTAGCTTGCGTGGCTTTTTTCATGTCTAATATTCATACTGACAAAAATTTTCAATAGGTACTGAGGGTCTTGTCCGTGGTGCTAAGGCCGCCGACACCGGTGCCCCCATCACCATTCCCGTTGGCCCTGAGACCCTAGGCCGTATCATGAACGTCACTGGTGACCCCATCGACGAGCGTGGCCCCATCGTCGCCAAGAAGCATCTCCCCATTCACGCCGAGGCTCCCGAGTTCACCGAGCAGTCAACCGAGGCCGAGATTCTGATCACCGGTATCAAGGTCGTCGATCTGCTTGCCCCTTACGCCCGTGGTGGTAAGATTGGTCTGTTCGGTGGTGCCGGTGTCGGCAAGACCGTGTTCATTCAGGAGCTTATCAACAACATCGCCAAGGCTCATGGTGGTTACTCTGTCTTCACTGGTGTCGGTGAGCGTACCCGTGAGGGTAACGATCTGTACCACGAAATGCAGGAAACCTCCGTCATTCAGCTGGATGGCGAGTCCAAGGTCGCCCTGGTCTTCGGTCAGATGAACGAGCCCCCTGGTGCCCGTGCCCGTGTCGCCCTGACTGGTCTGACCATTGCCGAGTACTTCCGTGATGCCGAAGGACAGGATGGTGAGTTCTCCTATTACCCCCACAGACAACTTTAAGCCATCATTGTTAACTAATTTAATAGTGCTGCTCTTCATTGACAACATTTTCCGCTTCACCCAGGCTGGTTCTGAGGTGTCTGCCCTGCTGGGTCGTATCCCCTCTGCCGTCGGTTACCAGCCTACCCTGGCTGTCGACATGGGTGGTATGCAGGAGCGTATTACCACCACCAAGAAGGGTTCCATTACTTCCGTCCAGGCTGTGTACGTGCCCGCTGACGATCTGACTGATCCCGCCCCTGCTACCACTTTCGCCCATCTGGACGCCACTACTGTGCTGTCTCGTGGTATTTCCGAGCTGGGTATCTACCCTGCCGTCGATCCCCTTGACTCCAAGTCCCGTATGCTGGACCCCCGTATTGTCGGCGAGGAGCACTACCAGACCGCCACCAAGGTCCAGCAGATTCTTCAGGAGTACAAGTCTCTTCAGGATATCATTGCTATTCTGGGTATGGACGAGCTGTCGGAGGCTGACAAGCTTACTGTCGAGCGTGCCCGTAAGATCCAGCGTTTCCTGTCGCAGCCTTTCACTGTTGCCCAGGTCTTCACTGGTATCGAGGGTGCCCTAGTCGACCTGAAGGACACCATTGCCTCGTTCAAGGCCATCCTGAACGGTGAGGGTGACTCCTTGCCCGAGGGTGCCTTCTACATGGTTGGTGACTTCGCCTCCGCCAAGGTCAAGGCTGAGAAGATTCTAGCTGAGCTCAATGCTTAAGCGTTTCCTATGACTTCATTAATGGAACGTGGCTGCGAAAAGAGGAAAGGGGATTAATGGGAGTGAAAAAGCGCACCCTGTGTATAGAATTCCAGGGCTCTGAAAATGCTTTTATTTTCTTTCAAAGCGGCATCGGGCCCTGAATCTAGTCTCTTCCATGAGCTGTGTACAAGACATTCAATTTGTTTCTCGTTATAATCACCACCCATAATTGTACAATGTGAAAATTCGTGTTGATAGACATGGCTGCATGGTTAGTAGTCTAAATTATCCATGCTTCAGAGAACCTGAAAAAGTAATGTGTTGGCGGACTAGGGTTAGACACATTCCTGCTTAGTCATACCACTCACTAAGCGCGTACTGATAGCGCGTTCATACATACACATACATCACAAGACTGAGGAATTGATTGAAGTGATGCTCAATTTACCAAAGTTAAATTGATTTCGAACTTAGCTGTATTAAGTGACTTGCCCACGACAAGCAACAATGTCTATTTTCCAGGCGCCGGGTCTTGAGTTGATGCAGGATCTTTTGCAGTCACACCCGTGCAGGTCATTGCAAATAGAGACTCTAGCAACTCTTCTACATGTAAGAGGAAACCGACTGGTGGCCCCAACATAAGGCTGGCTCTTTCAAAGATTTCTCTCTAACTATGGGGGTTTCCCTTTTCTCTTCTTATAGCCTAATGCTGCGATAGCACGAAACATTGTTGTCTACGGACCCGAAGCGTCGGGGAAATCAGCCATCGTCGAAGGCGTAGTCTCGCGAATATCACAGGCGTCTGATGATGAATGGATGCTCAAGTGTGCAATTGTTAAGTCAGTGCAATGCATTACTCTCCGGCACATGTTTGAGAGAAGTCTGGCGCTGGTCCAGGAGGCTTTGGGGATACAAGAAAAGGTTCCGCGTTGTGATAACCTGGCACAATTCACGAGCGAGTTGTCGCAGATCCTGGGTATGTGGGCAGCAGAAGGCACAGATGTACGTCCAACTAGACGGCATTTTGCTCTAGTGTTTGATGGCATTCAAGGACAGAGAGAAGCAACGGGAACGCTAGCTGCGGGCCTGGCACGACTCGCAGAGATTGTATGTTTCATTAATGTCTAGTTGGATTCAATTCATGCGGCGGGATGACGGTACTAACAATGTCTTTTACGCTGGATAGGTCCCGTGTCTTGTATGCGTTTTCATCGCCCCGGTTCCTCCACCGTCGTTCCTACGCACTACAACTGTCCTTAGTGTACACTTCCCGAACTATGCTAAGCACGAATTTGTCAAGATCCTCGCCCTATCCACACCACCATCTATTGCCGACCTAAGCGACCAGGAGACACACGACCTGTGGACCCGCTTCTGCGGAACGGTGCACGACTCCCTGGCCAAGGCTGCCATTCGTACTTTACCTCTATTACGGAGTAGCTGCGAACGCCTGTGGCCGCTGTTTGTGGCGCCCATCGAGTTGGGGACACATGATGCGAAGGAGTTTTCGAAATTACTTATCGCTGCCCGTATGCATTTCCAGGACGAGACGTTGATTAACCCATCGCTGGTCAGCGCTCAGCCAATACTTGCCAAGCCTGCAATCTTGCCGATCACAGAGGTTTCCACTGGGGATTCCGCGGCTTCCTCTAGCTCCGTTTTTGCTACTACTACGCCTACTTCTGATCCCATGCCTTATAAGAAAGACCTCGCTGTTCTTCTGCCTACAATGCCGCGACTGATATTGATTGCTGCGTATCTCGCCTCACACAACCCTGTACGTCATGACATAACGGTTTTCTCGACATTTCACCATGGCAAGAAAAAAAAGCGCGGTGGGCTGGCCAGTACTCTTCCACAACGAGCGCCACGCTCTAAACACCGCAAGATTGCGCGAAAGCTGCTAGGGGCACACAGTTTTGTCATGGAACGGATGATGGCTATCCTGGCGGCTGTTCGTAGTGAATGGGCTGCGGCCGTGGGGCTACCGGTGCAACAGACCACAGGCATTGATGGTGATATCGGTTTAGCTATGGCTACATTGACGAGCTTGCGGTTGTTAGTGAGAGTTGGTGCAGGCTCGGATTTGTTAGATCGTGGATCCAGATGGAGGATTACGGTGACTTGGGACGATGTTAGGTCAATAGGGCGGAGTGTTGGCCTAGAGATTGAGGACTGGCTAGTCGAGTAAACGACTAGGGGGAGTAGAGGACATATAATTTCGAAGCGAATAGGTAGAGTGTACCATACCACCCTACCCGTCTTTGCATATTTGGAAGCAATCAGGGCTTCTGGTGGCATGTGACACGAGATCGACGTAATTGACACAGGCTTCGAGGCCATTGCATAGAAAATGCCTTTTCTTGATTGATTGGATGTAGCTTTGAGTTTTCCCACAAGGGATGCATTATATTCAACAAGGAAATTACTTGTAATGACGCATCACCATAAACAATGATCTTAGCTACTTACTACACCTTCTCGCCCCTCGCCTTTCGCTGTTCAAACATATTAAGTCAAGTTAGTTCACTTCGTGTTGATGGTGCGGAAAGGGGACGGGAGGAACTGGCACATGTAAGGCGCATCCATTCAAAACCGTAAACTAAAGACAAACCATAGAAAACAAACCCTCCTCCCCCAAAGAAAAAAATAAGTCTATGAAATAACCCAGCGAGCCTTCTAAGAATAAGAAAAGAAACGTGAAAAAGGATCAAAAGAACAAAAAAGACAACGATTTAGACAGAAGGTGGCAGTTATGCACTGACACTGTTCACAATTCCTGCTTGCTGGTCTCCCAGGCGCCACGTGTCTTCTTGCTTAGTCCCAGGTGGCAGCCACGTCGGAGCCTGCGTTTGTCGCATCGTAGAGTCTTTCCCAGAAACAATGCCGTAGCTCGAGGAGGCTGTAGGCCCGGAGACGTAGGGAGTAGATGAGGTGTTCATGGGCAGTAGGGGCGAAGCATTGGGGGCAGCTGCCATGGTGCGCACCTTGCGATCGGCCTTGTTGCCCTCATTGGAGCGGTCGTAGAGCCACAGGCCCAGAAATGTCAGGCTAATTCCAAAGGCTTGGATGCGAGTAGTGGGGTTGCGGAACCAGATCAGAGACGCGACTATGATATAGACACGCTTGAGAAGGCTGGCTACGGAGTACGTGACAGGAGAAACCATGCCGAGTAGCACAAAAGCAATTAGGTTCTGGCCAAAGTGGAATGAGCCGTTGAGGAAAAACTCGAGTGTCAAGCGGCCGTGGTCCATGGCTCCAGGTCGGCCACTGAGGTCGACTGCGCCGTCGCTGAAGAAGTCAGCAAGCAAGGACCAACCTTCAGAGAAGAACCAGATAGGGAGGGTGAGAAAAAAGGCAATGCTGGATGAATAGCAAATTAGATTCAGCTTGTCGAGCTTCTTGCTTTGCATTCCCATGCCCTCAGCCTCAGCCTTAGCTCTGTCGTTGAAGAGCTGCTTAGAGTAGATGTTTTGGGTAACAAAGATGATGGCGGCCAGGAGAGCGTAGATGACGCCTAGAAATTGACCGCCAAACGTGATGTTTCCAGAGCAGGCTAGACAGACGCCTAGGGTTAGAGGGACAAGTGAAACGTAGGTTGCAACAGGGTAAGGGATGTTGTAGAGTAGACGGTAGGCCAAGACGGTGAAGAGCGGTGAAAGTCCCTTGATGGTGTGCACGAGGGAGACAGGAATCATGGATGTCGCATTGGAGCTGAGCAAGTGGCCGCCGATTTGGAAGAGAGCCATGGGAAGGGTGGTGCGGGCAATATCGAGCGAGGGTTTGCGAATGGGATACTTCAAGGTAGGAATGATGCGCTTAAGTCTGGGGAAAATAGAGGCGAGCCACGACCAGAGCAGGCAGTACGAGGAGACAAAGACAAACTGCACGAGTGTAAGGGTCGCTGGCTTTGGAAAGGCGTTGAGAATTGACTTGGAGGAAGTATTCGTGAGGAGCGAAGTTGTCCACCAAATGATGCACAAGACCTGGATGGGGAGGGACGGCGGGTTAGTGACAAGATAAATCACGGGACGTATATTTGCGCAGATCAAAAGCACAAGAGAGCATAGGCAATGACTAGGACTTACAACGAGCATAGGCGAGATGGGCGCACGCAGAGCTCCGGCAATGTCAGCCTGGCTAATGCTACTATTGCGGACCCTTCTTAGGGCATTTGAAAGACTAGTACGGCGACCAGGTAACGAAGAGCCATCGAGTTTCTCACGAGACGAAGAGCTTCTACTGTGATCGCGACGAGGGGTCCATCTCTGGGCACTACCTATAGCGGTATCATGGCTGGTGGTATCAACAAAGTCTGGAAAACGGTCGATCTTTTCGTGATGGCTCATGATGGGTGGGATGCTGGACGAGGGAGGCTCAGCTATGAGTGAGTATAGGGGAGCGGAAGCG
Organism: Ceratocystis huliohia; assembly: GCA_038382965.1. NCBI lineage: Eukaryota > Fungi > Ascomycota > Sordariomycetes > Microascales > Ceratocystidaceae > Ceratocystis > Ceratocystis huliohia. The sequence continues at coordinate 107,939 of JAXCEX010000050.1, read as the reverse complement.
AATAAGAGGGGCGGTATTGATTGATGATATATAGATGGGGCGGCGTGTCATGCGAGAGGAATAAACGACAAACTCGTGATTTGGGCAGTGACTTCTTTTTTAGCTACGAATATGAAGGGTAGCGAAGATATGAGCTAGACAACAACCAGGCAAAAACAAAGGCAATATAAACGAGAGACAAGAATTGAAGGCGCAGGGGCAGCAAAGGATAATAAAGAGAATAGAGACAGACTGGGCCGTGGAACTTGTAGGCGTTGAAGGGGGGAAGAAGGGGAGAGAAAAGAGGACTCTCGAAATACGTGAATAAAACTCTCAATTGAAAAAAAAAAAGATTCGAAAGATAATTGAAAAAGGACGAAAAAGGTACAAGTATCAGTGTACATATGTATCACCGGAATATCACAGGCTAAATGAATGGAGGGAAATATGCCTGTATTTATCTTGTTCTCTTTGTTACCACGTGCTCTAGCAGGTAGGTAGGTACATGACAAGAGAGAACAACCATGGCCAGGTTTAAGCTCGAGCTTTCATGGGAAATTTGGCGATTATAAAGCCTTCTAAAATTTTCTCGTAGTGATCTTTATACGCACATACGAACATGAAAGCTCAGTAGTTGTGTGTGCTTAGCCTTAGCTGCTTTGACTTATATCATCACCAATTGCAGGAGAGAGAAAAGCACTTGGCTTTGATGTCTTTTTATAGTAACCCCTGCATCCGTCAATCAAGGGTAGATCAAGGAGTTTCCGAATTGTGGAGACTAGGCCTGGCTGTCACGTGAGCCTCATTTTGCCAGCTGCCAAAATCCTGCCAGTCATTCTACAATGGCACTTGACGACATCCGCACTTCCACTGCACGTCGCGCTTTTGAGCGAAGCCTTGTCTGAGAATTGTCGACAAGGCTACGAAGCTTTACCGGCGACAAAAAAAAGTTTAGCCTTACCGAGCGCTGTGCTTATTTCTCAGCTGCCCGCGCAAAAGTCCTTGCGCCTAATTCCAAGGGGAATTACAAAGTTGCTCTTCTCTTCAACAAAACTCCAAGACCTTCCGGCCTCTCAGGGCTTTTTCACTACCAATACTGCTTGCTTCCCCGGCGTCACCAGTCTCATCGACTTCGACTGCCAGCCAGCCCCGATCGTTTCTGCAATTCCCTGAACTTGCGAACCGCCAGTCCGAACTTGCACCCTCTAGACATTCGCCTGGCCCTCCCTTCTCTACACGTGTCGTGCGAACGTCATCCACTAAACCGCCCATCATGGCAGCTGTAAAGATGACCAAGAACCAGATGCGACGCGCCAAAAAGAAGGAATTGAAAAAGGCCGCCATCACTGCAGACAAGGACTCTACTGCTGAGAAGCAAGAGACGACAGCCTCTACCCAGGGAGAGCCTCAAGAAGATGGTGTCTCAACCACTGTGGCCACTGTCACAAAAGACAGCGGCTCCACGATGAAGTCTGAGCCAATCCCCGACATGGCACCTCTGATTGATGAAGAAATCGAAATCCCCGACGTTAATAACGACCCCGCATTTTCCATGTTCAAGGACATATTCAAAAAGTTCGGTGCTGATTTCGAGCAGGATGAGGTAGCACGCGAGGCTAATGCCGGAAACCAGGGCGAAATCATGTACAGTGACGACGAAATCCCCGACGAAGAACAGCCGTTGCGTATGTCTAAAAAGAAGCGCAAGATGCTTGCCCAATTGTCCATCGCTGAGCTCAAGGCGCTCGTCAAAGTCCCCGAGGTTGTTGAGTGGCAGGATGTCAACTCACCGGACCCGCGCCTGCTTGTCCAGATCAAGGCCCAGCGCAACGTCGTTCCTGTGCCTGGCCACTGGTCACTCAAACGCGAATATCTCTCTTCCAAGCGTGGTGTGGAAAAGCCTCCGTTCCGCCTGCCAAAATTCATCGCCGAAACTGGCATTACGGAGATGCGCGATGCCGTGCTGGAAAAGCAGGATGCACAATCCCTCAAACAGAAGCAGCGTGAGCGTGTGCAGCCTAAAATGGGCAGGCTGGATATTGATTATCAAAAGCTGTATGATGCCTTTTTCCGCTTTCAAGAAAAGCCCGAGCTTACGCGCTTTGGAGAGGTCTACTATGAGGGCAAGGAGCTGGAGGTAGACTACCATAGTTTCCGCCCTGGTGAGTTGAGTGACGAGACTAAGGAGGCACTCGGCATGCCTCCAGGCGCACCGCCGCCGTGGCTTATAAACCAGCAACGTGTTGGCCCACCGCCCTCCTATCCTACTCTCAAGATTCCTGGTCTGAATGCGCCACCGCCACCTGGGGGCTCCTGGGGCTTCCAGCCAGGTCAATGGGGCAAAGTGCCTGTTGACGAGCATAACCGCCCGCTATATGGCGGTGATGTTTACGGTCTGACGGACATGAACGGGAAGCAGCTGGCTGTTGCGGCGCCCGAAGTCATTGATCGTTCAGTTTGGGGAGAACTTCAGCCTCGCGAGGAGGAAGAGGACGATGAAGACTCAGACGAAGAGGAGGATTCAGACGATGAAGACGAGGATGATGTCGCTTCACCCTCAGGCATTGAATCTCCCAGCGGTTATGCCACTAATGCGCCGGCCGACTACGGTACCGGCGTCGAAACGTCCATTGCCGGTGAAATGGACCTACGTAAGACACGTCGCGGCATTGAAACCGAAGAACATTCGGGCCCGCGTTCGGCTTATACTGTGCTTCCAGAACAGCGCGTATCGGGAGCCGGTGCTACTGGCCTCTTTGGCAGTGAGCGAACGTACGATCTCAACGCGGCTCGTGCACACCCTATGCTGGGCGTGGACGACGAAACGCGCAAGCGCAAGAAGCCGGGTGATGTTGATGTGGCCATTGATGTCGATGCCTTGGCAGCTGGTGGCGGCCTAGGCAAGGACGAATTACAGCGCAAGTTTGCCGAGAGTTCGGCCCGTGAGGGCATTGGTGCCCAATGGCGAGGGGGGCCTGGCGGCAATGATGACGATATTGCAGATATGATTGCGCAGGAATCGCGGAAGCGCTTGAAGGTTGATGAAGAGAGGCAGGAGAAGAAGAAAACGGCCAAGTACCGGTTTTAGAAACAGGAGCTAAGGAAAAGACTCCCGGCGAGAAAATGTGAGGGAGAGATGTACGCATGCAAGAAGAGGGGGGGCGGGTTGTTGCTAGACTGGGATAGCACAGAGGAAAGGGATGAACTACTACTAGTACAGGACAGGCCCTTCCTCGCTCTGGTTGCTTTTCGTCCTCGTTTTTTTGTTTGAGCCTGGCTTGGGCTTGTTGGTTTCCGGAGTTTTGGAGCTAGAAAGGGCTGGGGTTTCTTTTTTGTTTCTTTTGTGCTTTGCTTTGCCTTAGTTCATTTTCCTTTGCTTCTATTTTCCATCTATTCTATCTATACCGGGCGTACTGTAGTACTACTGTCCATATATCACAACACGCCACACGTCACACCTATAGCTTTGATTTTGGTATACCTCAATTTCCTAAACTTTCTTGCACTCGTCGCATCTCCACATTTGCGAAAACAGCCCCCTCTCGCCCTTCTCCTTTAAACAACGGCCATGAAACTCCTTGTTGCAAAGCGAGCCAACACACCTAACAACCCATGCGCCCGCCAGAATTTGCGTTGCACACACAGTACAAAGCAGTGTTGGCTGGGGCGAATGAGCAGCACTCACAGGATTCAGCATGGCGGCATCATTGCGTGCACGAGATTGCTGCTCTGGGGTCATGCTAACGGTCTTGGCCGTCCAGGAATCCCAGGCCTGCTGGACCAAGCGGAGAGCGGCATCGTGTGTGTCCATATCAAGCACGTCACAGGCTGTTAGCGTGCTGGCATGATGCATCACCTGATACATGAGGTCACGCGATGCAATGAGCCAGGCAAGATGGTCGTGTAGAAAGGACAGCCAGACACATGCAACAGTGGCGCGTGTGGTGTCGTGGGCGATAGCATAGGTGCTCCAGGCGATAATGTAAGCCTTTTCGGCGCCGGTGATGTCAGTGTAGTCATTTAATGCACATTGGTGGCGGTGGATTAGCCATGATTTGTCTAGCCGGTGTTGGATGTGCTGGGTCCCAGGAGTGAGCTGTTTGTGTGTTATGTGATCATACATGGGAAAGCCATTTTTGGGCACAGTAAAGGTTTCTAGAGCTTCGGGTGGAAGTGACTACGACTCACACGTCAGTTTGGGCTGCAAGCTTTGGGGGCGATTGATATTCTAGAGGATTGAAACATACCAAAGGCTCGACGCGAGTCATAGCAGTCATGGATCCCGGGTTGGTAAGTAGTGATGCCTTGTGCTGGGCTGACTCGTCTAAAAGTCGAGGCAACGGCCGGATATAAAACTCGGGTGGAGTCCCTGAATCGCTATCCAGGGTTTCCTTTAGTTTTGATTGTGTATTTAAATGGAATTCTACATTCTTGTGACTCGATTGCAAATGCTGCAATAGGCTGTCCAGCGACATGTGGGGGTTTCCACATGGCAAACAGCGAAAACGGTCACGGGAGACCCAGCAGTGATCGAAGTAGTACTTGACCATGCCCGTCCCAGTTGTAGGCGTCTTTTGGGGCCTCTTAGGCTTTGGGGCTACGATGGAATTAGAGTCGTTTGTTGTCGACGTGCTTTCATAGAAGCGCCAGCTAGAAAGCTGCTTGAGGTTGTAAGTAGAAATTTGCTTCCTCTCGCGAAGCCTGCGCTGGTTGGGCTCCTCGCTGTCGCAAGAGCTTTCACGGTTCGTGCAGGCATCTTGTGTTAGGTGGCCAATATGAGGGACATGCTGAAATGAGTCTGAGTCTGAGTTTGTAGCTGCGGCCTGAAAAGTAGAGGTGGTCTCTTCACTTGAAGAAGCACGCTGTGCAGCATCACGATCGTCAAGCGATACTGATTTATGTTCAGTAAGAGCATGTGCCTCCGCGTGAGACCCTGGATTAACAAGAGCGGGACTCAGAGGTTTTGTCTCAGGTCTCACGGATGGTCTGGATGATAGGGAAGTAAGTTGGGCCACGGGTGTAATGCTAGTTCTTTTTGTAATAGCGTTTATGTTTACACCTGCGCTTGCGCTTGCGCTTGCGCCTACACTCGCGCTTGTGCTTCTGCCCGTGATTGTGGTGCTTGTAGAAACTGTACTTGTACTTGTACTTGTACTTGTACTTGTGCTTGTACTTGTATTTGTATTTGTATTTGTGCTTATGCCTGTGCCTGTGCCTGTGTCTGTACCTGAGCTTACCCCTCGAGCCAATGCAGGGTAGCTTGGAGGTATAGCGGGAAGTTGCGACGGAGCCAATTGGCTATGCAGAGTAGGAGCTGAAGGCGTGCTTGTCGATATGGCTGAACCAGTGGGTCTTTGTTGGGACGAGCTCCCTAACTCATTTCCCAGGTATCTAGCCGTCGTACCAGACACAGCTAAAGAAGGTGGCACAGTGATATTTCCCGAGGGTGCTACCGGACGGACAGGAGATAGCGACCATTGTAGGTCAAGCTCAAGACGATACTGGGTTTTAGCAGCGGGCCTTTCATAATCATAGCCGTACATAGTGCGATGTTGAAGACCCCGGGAGAACAAATCAATCCGGCTAGCAATAAATGAAAACCGTTTCGGATTCGAGGCCCCAGAACTATCCCCACTGGGTATACCAGCAGGTGGCCAGATGTTACTACACGATGCGCTTATATATACATCAAGGCGATACCTTCGACATAGCCCAAAAGAGCCGCTAGGCAGAAAGGTTGAAAGCTCTTTTTCGGGAATAAATATCTTGCCTAGTTGCACGACCATGTTTTCCGGCTCTTTTTGTGCGGTTGTATCCTTGGACTGATGAGTCAGGATCAAGCACTCTAGGGGCTTGGTGATGAGTTCTTCAGGTTTCTCAGACGAGCAATCCAGAATCTTCAGCTTGACTTGAGCCTTGGTGGATTCAATAGGTGTAGACGGGGCAGGCAATGGATTGTCTAAGGCATGTAATGGCCCCGATGTAGCTACAATGCGTGTAATATGGATTCTAAGCCCCCTCTCAGCGTACATGGTCAATGAAGCGCCATCCGTAGCGAGCGAAGAGCTTCTAGTGACACCCATTCTCGAACGTTTTCTTGCAGATTCTCTATCTCCAGGCCGAAGTCTTTGGCTTTCATGTCTAGAGTGCATTTTAAACATCCGCCTGAGTGAGCGACTGAGATATGGGAGCTCAAGACGGTCTGGGAGTGCATTGGAGGAAAGAAACATCGAACAAAAAAGCACTAAAAGAGAGCAGATGAAGAAATGATACGCATCAAAATAGAGCAAAAAAGACTGTTTGTTTTAGCGACGAATCTAATAAAAAGGCCGCAACTTGTATGGATGATATGCTTAGTTGCAAGGCTGTAAACGGACAACGAGAAACGAAACATGGGGCCAGCAGAACATGCTGCCATAACTCCACTATAAATTGGTGATAATTTCTTGCCGGCTTTGCTTGCGCGATTTGTGTAACCTGCAACGACGCGTTGTGAGTATTCATGGCGTTTTTAGACACTATTATAGACCCTTAGTGATCACATAATCTAGGGTTATGGGTGTCTGCACGCCGCAGTGCCCCGCTCTTTTTCTAGCCTTCATGATGTGCTCCGTTTATCACGAGCTCAAGATTCCCGCTTCTTAAAACACGTTGTTGGTCATTCAAATAGCAAATTCCTAAACTAAAATTAAGTTCTTGCCATTTGCGCCAATCTGCGTTTGCTTTGTCATACGCGCACAAAATAATTTTCAAAATTACTATCCCGCCTTCTTTTGCTACTGGCCTCTTTTTCACTCCCTTTTTCCCAGCATGAGACTTGCCTTGATGTCTAATGTGATCCACCATCAAAGACGCCATCTTTTTCATCGTCTATCGCCCGATTTCTCAGCACAAATGCACGAATCATCGTGAACATCCTATGCAAATTCTCATGATCCTTGGTTTTTAGAATTTTTGCCTCTAAAAACCACAAAAACTCTGTCTTCTTCAATTTTTCTCTTTGCTCCTAATGCCACAGCCCTTCTGCCTGCCTTCTGCCGAAAAGTGACGTGTAATAAGCCATCTGGCAAACACTCGAAGGGTTAAACGAAAACATCAATATCAATACGAGTGCATATCCGTCCCTTTTTTTCGCCAAGAACTTTTTCGGACCTAGTATGTTTGGTAGGCGCTCTGCTCGTCTAGCTGCCATTAGTGCTGCTGCCCATGCCGCCCGTGTAAGTCCCGAGGTCGATCCAGAAGAAATCCTTCCTCAACTTGAACGGACCCGTGCCCGGAGCCATGCTGCTGCTGTCGCTGTAGTCTTTGAATCACAACAAGAACAACACGCCACACAAAAGCGTTCTGGCGACAAACGACGCACCCGGCGCCAAACTCGGAGTACAGCAAAACGTCGGAAAATGCGTATGCTTCCGGACCACTCTTCTCAGCAGCATCGGTCCAAGGGCTTTGCCAACACCGATGGCTTTATTGAAGATGCGGCAGAATATAGCTCTCCTAGGTCTACTCGGGAGAAGGAGCTGGTTTGGGACAACGAGCCTATGCTTGATTGCTGGGCATTTATTTTGTATCACGCTTCAGTCAACGAAAAAGACGTGGTAAATATATCGTGGCTCTTGAATGCAGCCACTGTTTGCAAATCATTTGCATATGGTGCCAACAAAGTCATCTGGTCTCATCCGTGGATCAGCAGTTCCCGTGTAGGCGCTCGTCTGATGTCGACTCTCAGCCTCCCATCACCAGAAAATATGAACACATTCTTGGAAAACACAATGGACCACCGCATCTCCATGACTCGTAGTCTCCGCATTGGGCCCCTACCGACCCAGTCGTTGGAGGGGGTTTCTTCGCTTCTCGCCGTTTTTCCACGGCTCACCGAGATTGATATTGCCTTCCCTGAAGATCTAGTCTTGCTTGATAGGTGCAAATATCCCAAGACTCTAAATATGAACTTGATCAAACGAGTGACTGATCGGAAAATAGCCGTCCATCAACTCAATACATGGCGATGGAATGTGGCTGTTCTTTACAGGTCCATTTTCCTGGATAAAGAACCAAAGGAAGGCGAAGAAAGCGAATCCCAAACATCCAGCCTTGAAAAAGCCTATGAAATGCACACTGTAGGCCCTCTTAGCAATCTCACAACTTTGCACCTTGAGGGCATCCCGTCTTCTTGGCTAGACTTGATTGATTCGACGCCTGTTCAGCACCCCCCCTTCATGCAGATAAATAGCTTGATTTTAGGGCTTAAAAATCTCCGTACCCTAACCTTAGACCATTGCGCTACCACTCGCGAATTCTTGGTCCATCTTCCATCGCAGCTTTGGCATCTTTCAATTACCAAAAGCTTGGTAGAAAGTGCGGATTTCGAGGAGTACCTCGCGTTATGTGGACATTCATTGAGAACCTTGAAGCTACGTGATAATATAGGCCTGACCTTGCGTGTTTTTGGTAGCATTGCTCAATGCTGCCCGGACTTTGAAGAGTTCTATGGCTCCTTTTCTGGCGAAGAGGACCGCATGGTGAGGTATTGGCCTTTCGGCACACATTCAGACCCGGAGTTTGGAGAATGGCTTCCCTCTCATCCCATCAGCTGGCCCAAGAAACTTAGAGTCCTTGAGTTGTCTCCTATAAGAGGCATCAGTATGGAAGATATTGAATCTATCTTGGTTGATCTCGTGGCTTCTGCTCATAGAGTGCCAGACCTCCGTCGAATAAATCTTCGGATCACAATGGACTCGGTTTGGCGTGATCGTGCCTGTTTCCGAGAAAGATGGCATGACGTTCTAAGACATGTCTTTGAGCGTGAGGTTGACCCGCCTCTTCCCTACTCTTCGCTTGGCCAATACAAAGCATTATTCCGGAGCAACGATGCCGAAGAATCGAGCATTCTTTCGACCCACTCTTCATGCAACCACTCGTCAAGCTCCTCATCCAATAGTAGCTCTCCTGCAAAAATGACGCGTTCGCGTGCGGCTGCTGCACGACGTGAGGAAGGGCAAATTATTAAATTGACCGATCTTATGGAGATGGGCAGAGAAAAGGGCATGTCTAACCCTTGCCAAAACATGTCAGACGGTCAAAGTAGAGGAAAAAAGCAATATTCGGAACTCGATAGCGAAAGTGACTCAAGCTTGTCTTCAGCCCATGACGTCACCGACGATGAATTTGGTAGCACGACTGGCTCAAGCCACAAAGAAGATGTGATGAGAGAAATGGCGGAATGGGCTCATCAGAAACTCGACATTGACAATCCGGAGTGGATTTCACATGATGAAAATTCGGAGTTCTTCCGAAAGACACGCCTGGACATTTACGGCCAGCTGCAGAAGCTGCCAACCACTCGACAAGTGCACACTATAGACTTTATGGTTGATAACATGAAGCCTTCCGAACGAATCCTGGGCATGGAAGACTTCATTGATGAGTGGGTGTATGATGACTTTGACAACTTTGACAGCGACTACGTGGAGTAAGTAGGAAGAGCAAGGGGGGAAGAGATGTTGGAGTACCGCTGTAGGATCGTCATATGTTCCTGTTCCTGTTTTATTGGCTTTCCTTTATTCGTTTTTTTCCTGGGGCTTTTTTTTTCTTTGTGACATTCGTAGCTATCTATCTATATTGATTAATAATTTGGACAACTGAAAGAAATGAAACTCACGAGTCTTTTTTGTTGCACATACACGCGCCGTGCGTACAGCCTTGCAATGAGAGGAAATGCTAGGTGCAAAGTAAATCTAGGACACGTGTGCGCCCAGCGGGATATCATTAACTACCAAAAACCTTCTTTCGAACTAACCATTCAGATACCCTGCCCTAACTTGGTGGGATGCGTTCACCCAACATTCGCGATACCTGGTTGTCTTTTGACCTAACTCCTCTTGTTTTAGAGCACAGGTTGCTCTAGAACGCAGGCCCCGAACTTTCTCCATCTGCTAGCTTCTCCAAGCTCCGCCTGGCTTCATCTGTGCGAATAGCACATGCCTTGGACTCGCGATCCATTTTATCCCAGACCATCAAGCTCTTGCGCAGCCGCTCCTGCTTGATACGCAAGTCATCGCGAAGTCTCTCTTCTTCCTCTTTAAGTTTACGCATGGTCGGCTCCTGCTCACGTGTTACGCTGTATAACGAAATGGCTGTATGTGCAGGATCTAGCTTGCCTCCAGGGATTATGGGCATTAGTGCAGCAAGATGAGTCTGTGCTAGTGTCAATTTTGGCCCGTTAGGGGGGTTGAACGGCCTTTGTTGACTGGAAGTTGTGGCGCTGCCATTGTTGCCGCTACCTGAAGGTGGACCGTTACGTGGACCTATGGGAACTGTGGTAGAGCTAAGTGGCGTGCTGTGTGAACTGCCCGAGGTGCTGGAGATGCCATGGCGACCGCTGCCTTGGTTGGGTCCCCATGATTGGCGAGAGTTTCGGGGTGGATAGGTCCCTCGGTTGGGTGGCGGGATATAGCCACGAGGGCCGGCAGGAGGATTAGAGGTGCTGTTAGGGTCTCTGTTTGAGGGCGGATGTTGGCGGCTATGGGGCGAGACGGATCGGCCACCAGTGTTGGAAGGGTCGGGCGGCAGGCGGTTGGTCGAAGTGCTAGTGGAATTGCGGTAATTGATGGAGCCCCGATTGGGAGAGAGCATGTGTGTATCTTGACTAGGAATATCGTTCGATGTAGGGCGGTTCGCTTGGGTGTGCCGAGGAGAGCGATCGCGTGATTGTTGTCGGGATATCCCCGAAGAGCGTGCTGCACTAGAGCGACGATCTAATCTTGTTCTGCTGGACCGTCGAGAATCAGCAGATCCCCTTGAACGTGGGCGAGAACGTGACGGAGATCGTCGGCCGTTGGGGGTATTGAAGCTGAAGTTGGGTTTGTGGTCGCGAGACCGAGGGCGGAATGGAGCGGTCATCCTACTGCCACCGCCGCCACCACGGGCTATCGGACTACGGGATCGGGCCCTGTAAACCGGCGAGGAGGCTAAGGCTCTGGGAGAGCGAGCTCGCAAGGGCGTCCGGTCGGCCGTGCTGGGTGGAGAACGAGACCGACGGGGGCGTCCAATGTTGATGTTAGGACTATCTCTGGGATCAAATCGAGGAGGGTCATCCCTGCCGCGAAAATGGCCACGGCCCCAGTCCCGGCCTCTGTCTCTATCGCGTTCTCTGTCCCGATCAATATTACGGTCCGTTGGGCGAGGAGGTGGCTGATCCCTGATGAGGTCGCGTGGTGGTTGGTCTCTATCTCTATCAGAAACACTTGACGGGGGGGCCGGTATATCACGGTCTCTGTCTCGTTCGCGATCTCTGTCCCGCAAGGGTAGGCGGTCTCTATCACGTTGCATGTCACGGTCGCGGTCTCGATCCCAGTCTCGCCTGGGGGGAGTTCTACCTCTCTCGGGACGATCATGGTCTTCTCGTAGCGGTGGCGATCTAGAGACTCTACGGTGGACTGAGGCGCGTCTAGGAGAAAATCGTCGAGGAGGCGGGGGAGTCCTGGTACGGTCCCTGCGCCTCCAGTCACATCTGTCTCGGGATCTATCTCGATCTCGCATGTCGCCTCGTGAGCGGTCCCTCCGGAAGCGATCATTGCTACGCGAACTGTGCTGACGCGGAGATCGTCCTGGAACGTAGCTGTCTGAGGCAACATGGGGAGGACTGCGTGGGCGAGGACTACGGTAGGGTCTTGGGCTTCTCGGCAGGCGATCACGGTCGCTCAGTCGGTCACTGGCTAGCGGTGCTCTGTCGCGATCGCGATCACGAACTGGGCTTCTCGGCCGTCGAGGCGAGCGATCTCTGTTGAATGGTCGCCATGATTCGCCAGCACCATACATTTTAACTTCGCCGTCATCGTATCTGTGAATTATCGCCAATTAGATTAGAGCTTGAGATTATTTGATTGCCACTGGCTTTCGAGACATCGAAGGTTGGCTGGGCCACAAGGCTGGCAGCGCTAGTCTTAACATATGAAAATAAAATGAGGGGACGGTACGTACCTTCGACTGCGAGAGTCGCGATCTCTATCCCGGTCCCGGTCTCGGTCAATCATAACAATAATAACTCTAGGAAGACGAGCGACAAGGCTAAGAACTGATATTTGCTGGGCAAAGAAGAAGGAACGTCGATATTTGATGCAAAAGATATAGCGCAATATCGACGGATGATGGGTAGCTGGCGGGACAATTGCTTGTGAATTCTAAACAACCAAGAAAAAAAAGTGATAATTAATTCGAAGCAATAGTTTTCCTCTCAATCAGAAGGCGTCACTGGAAGGACGTCGATAAATATTAAGAACTAAGAATGAAAGTGCCTTGGAAATAAAAAGGCTTCGAAATTTGGGGGAATTGAGTCAAATGTAAAAAAAAAAAGAATTAAAAAATATAAAAGTCCACTCATCAAAATCGCAAGGCAGTTGCTCGAAACAAGGTTGACGGCTTGTTTTTTTAGGTCAAGGCGCGACAAAGCGAGAACGCGGGTCTCGTAGTCACGTGACCTTTATTAACTTTGTGTGCAACCCAGGCGAGGGACGACATGCGATGGAAATGCAACAGCAAGCATAGCAAAAACAACATTACACAATTGTTGGAAAGGTCAGTGTGTAGCAAGCGTTAAAAGCTGCCTTCAATTGTTTGTTTCTAACAATATCTGTAGAAGAAATCACAGCTGCTGTGAAGCCATAAAGAATCTGCCAGGAGTGTTGCACAAGCAATTTGAACATGAACATGCCCTATTGTGACCCTGTATCCCGCCAGTCTGTTTCCCTTCTGAGCCCTAATCTTGTAGCATATTGTCGTCTTCTGTTGTCTCTCCTGCCACTTCCACCCGGTCCATGATCCATTCCTGGGCCTCTTTTGCGTGTTCATGCAGCATGTGGTTTAGGCCATTCATCTTGCTTTCAATAACCGTCCCAAAGCGACGCTTGGTGACCTTGCGTTTAAGCATTTCATCGTTCCAGCATGCATGGTCGGCACCGACGTAGATGCGCGAGTTCTCCTTGTACCAGGCTGAAAGGCCCTCATCAACGTCCGACTTGACTGCTTTGAGTGTCCCAGTGACGAAGTTGACAACTCCCGAGATGCGCTCCTTGCAGTCGGCTGAGGTGAGTGAGAGGAGAAGTGTTAGCATAAAGAGACTTTGATGTAGCTGAACTAGTGACTATACTTACCACGGCCGGTCAAAAGTGTTCTGATGCCCAGATATGCGTTGCCCACTCCCATGAGGAATATTTCATCACATTGGTCGTATAGCTGCAGGTAATTGTCCCAGATGTAGCAGACCAGATCGTTCATTTCGCTTTCCAGGACTCTTTCGGCGACTCTAGGCATGAAAGCCTCTTGTTGCTCCTGTTATCATGTTAGATGTGTGACACTGCAGTTGTTTTGATGGATTTACGGACATCGTCTTTTGCAATATAGCCAGGGATATTGATATCCATGACACCAAATCCGTTTTCAATGGCCCAATCAATGTACTGAGCGAGCTCGTCAACCTGTGGTATAGTGTGAAGTCAGCTAGAAAGCTCGAAGCACTCAAATACGAGGGAAAGTGAGGAATCGCACCATCCAAGCATTATGAGATTCAATAATGCTATCATCTACATCGGGTTGTGCAAGAAGCTGGGGGCTATAGTCAAGTTAGTAAGCGGCAGCTCGTGTAATAAGTTAGCTATATGCTTATGCCTTACGGATCGTGAATTATAAACAATAAGCGTTTCGCGTCGCTCAATCTTGGCGTCACTAGAACTTGGCTTTCGAACACATGTGACATATTTTCGCGGTGGATATAGAGAGGAACCATCTGGTGCTTCTGCTGCAAGTCTTGTCTTTGGTGATTCCGGACTACATCATGGAGTCGTGAGGCGTTGAGCTTTGACACATCATCACGAATATTAACGATTCCCGGCCTCATGCAATCCCAGTACTGTGCCTGGTACGACTGGACCTTGGCTAGTACCCGTGATGCCTCTTTGTTGATTCGAGGAATTTCTATGCGCGGCGGTGGCTCACCCATTAGTGTACGAGCAACTGATAGCGCTGAGATCGAGATGGCCTTGAGATTGTAGCCACCTTCAAGGCAAACAGCAACCTTGCCCTCAGCCAAGGACATGAGCATATGAGTCATATGAGCATAGCAAGCCGGCGTGACAAAGCAGCCGCCTAGCTCATCGCCATCGGCAGCGTCGAACCCGGCTGAAATCACTACTAGGTCAGGGTTGAACTCTCGTGCAATTGGCATAATGATGCGCTGGAAGGCTGTCATGTATTCGCCGTCGCCCATGCCCTGGGAATGCCAGCCAATGTTGACATTACGGCCTATACCAGGCCCTCTACCACAGTTGCTGAGCCCGCCATCGGGAACGCCGTCTTTGGGTTTCCCAGGGTAAAAGGTCCCGTTTTCATAGACATGGAGAGACACGTAAAGGACGTTCGGATCCTCATAAAAGATATTCTGGATGCCATTGCCATGGTGTACATCCCAATCTAAGATCATGACTTTGCGACACGTTTCGGGGTAGTCCATTTGGCAGAGACGCACGGCCACAGGCACGTTATTAAAAAAACAGAAGCCCATGGGCTCGTCTTTCTCGGCATGATGACCCGGGGGTCGAATGACAGCAAAGGCGTTGCGCAAGCGGCCTTCAACAACGTGCTTGAGAGTCTCGATTGCACCACCTGCAGACAAAAGCGCTGCATAATACGACATGCTGCCAACGTACAGCGATGTTCGACCCTGATCCATCTCTTTGGTTAAACGCCGCAGCTCTGCGTAGCTCTTGGATGTGAGACTCTTGACGAAGGCATAGTGTGCTGGTTGATGCGCCAGTAGAATCTCGTCCTGGCGCGCTTCGCGTGCGGGAATGCGCCACATGTAGCGCGTGGGGTTGTCCCGCAGGATCTCGGGTAGCCTCTCTGGTGGGCCTGTGTAAATGAGGCCGTTCTTCTTGAAGGTGTTGAAGATTTCTTCAATGCGCCGTGGATCCTCTGGGTGATGCGGGTGCGGACTCCAGTCTGCATTGACGTGTAGCTTCATGCGATCGTCGTAGCAGCACCCCGTGGGCAGTAGGCCGCGTCTGACGACTTGCTTCAGCGAGCTTCCGACTAGGAGGGTTAAGTCGTCGTCATTTACAGCTGAGTCGGTTGTACTATCAAAATCTGTGGTTTCCCGAGAAGTCTGACGACTGTAGCCGTTAGAAGTAGAGGCCGGCTCATCTCCCATGCTCATAGGGTGGTCGACATCCCCTTTGACGTAGTTGTTCATAACGCTTCCTTTGCGAGGCTTGCTTGTCACAGGGCCCACGTTGTGCGCGCGGTAGGCAAAAGAAAGACACGGACCAGGAGCTGCCGTGATGCTCTTTTACTTGGATGGGTTACCTATCAACACTGGGTCTGTAGCCACAAGTAGTCATGGAGGGGATCTAGGTGTGTAGTGTTAGCCGGTATTTTCAACATTATACAATAAGAATACGATGTTCTGCATGCTAACGGGAGAGCACTATAAGGGCTATCAGGACAATAAGACATCTGCAACTGAGGCTTACTCGGCCTTTTATCCCACGCGCCCAGTATTCACAGACAAATAGGTGTTTGCGACGAGGCTGAACTAAGGCCAACCTTATACATTTATGCACAAAGGCAGGGAAGTTTAGTAAAAGTGAGGTAGGTACTTACAGCGAGCACTATATCTATAATACAGGCCTTAACCTGTCCTGGAGCGAGTTCTGGTGATGTTGTAGAGAGAAGAAATTAAAAAGACTATCTTGGAGGACTTGTATTTAAGAGAGCTTGATGAGTTGTTGAAAGGATGATTTGGATACAGGCCAACCCTTAGTGGTAATTTGACAGGCCCTGCAACTCAGCATCATAGCCCTATAATTTATAGGTGATGCACACTGTCTGCGCCTGAGCCAGCCCAAACACATAAACTTCAAGATTGAGATTGCGCAGTAGACATGGAGACTGCGAGAGAGAAGTCTGCTTGTATATCTACTTCAATTGCATTTGCCTGCCACTAATGCATCTTTCAAATCTTGCAAGCTTGGGATACGAAGCCTGGGTTCCTTTTATAAGGGTATCACAGATAGTCTGCCTGCATACCGTGCCACCCTTCTCGATTTCATTGTGGGAAATAGGCCTTCTTAACCGCTAAACGTACCAAGTAGTTTGAGTTAGCTGGTGCTTCTTTTTTAAATATATATGCACTATGGTGTTTAGCCAAGGGCCATAATATGGCATCGATTCTTGACATCTTTGTAGGAGATGGGCCTGCGGTATACGGTGTTATCTCGGAGACCAGGAATTGCATAGTGAAATCAGCGCTTAGACACGTACTGTACGGTAAACCAACACCGCAGACCAACAGACATAGGATAGACTAGACAAAGGACAAAATAAACACAAAATGCATACAATTATTTCCTATCCCAAAAAGAAATCAATCCCTTGACGCCGGCAAACTGATGACGCAAACATAGCCGGACTTTATCGTCCTTTTCTTGCTACTTTCCCTCTCTCTTGTCGTGTCTATGCAAACAACTCGCGCTTGTCTAGAGCATCTTTCTTCTGGGCAGGGCCGTCAGAGCGCAGCCCAAGCTCTTTCTTCTTAGACTGCCGCTCCTGGGCCTTGTCGATGCGAGTGTTGTGCTTAGCAGATCGCGCCTTGCGCAAGTCTGAACGCACTTGGTTTGGCGACACGAACTCCTTGTTCTCGTAGATGATAGGACCGCCAAACGAGCCCTCCTGTATAATGATAGGGGTCATGACAAAGCGGGGGCCAATCTCGACTAGCTGAACATCAGTGTTCAAACCAGGCATACCCGTATGTTTCTTGGTTGTCTTCTTGACCGTCTCTTCAGCACCGTCAGCCGCAAGCTTGCCGGCCTCAACCTCATTAATCTGGTATGTGCGAACCCAGATCTTGCCGTCAACATAGCTGAAGCCCATCACATGATCGACAAAGGGCTTCGACTTGCGTGCGCCTTCCGGCACGCCAAAGGTGTGGAACATGAGTTCGCGAATCAGGCGGAGGTGAGGCTCGTTCTCGAAAGCGGAGTCAAAGGATAGAATGGGACGGGAGCCCTTCAGGCAGTTTCCGGTGAAGCGGAGCTCTTCCATGGTGTACACTAAAAGCAGCAAAAGGACGCACGGTTGTGTTAGTATGGGGATCTTCGAACGAGGCCAAAAGGCAGCCTTGGCCATAGGAAACGGAGAGGAAAGAAACCTACGGCTCTGGATGTGCATCTTCACAGTTGGGCCGTTGGGAATCTTGCTGAACCAGCAGTACAGATCCTTGCCCTTGCGGGCTTCGAAGAAGAAAACATTGTTGCAGTTGTATAGCTCGGCCAGCTCGTTCAGCTGGTGCAGCTTGGACTTAGAATCGAATTTGACGTCTTTCCGGGCATGAGGCATCATTTGCGCAAGATCATTGAGGAGGTGACGATGTCTGAACGAGTCGATTAGAACGCAGTTAGTTTGAGGTTCAGTAGTGTAATCTTGATGGGCACATTAAGAATTGAATGCGCTGGTTTTTTTACGGGCTGATACACACCTGTAAGTCACGCCACGTGATGACAGAATTAAGACTCTCTGCTTGTTCTTGCGGGGTCCGGTGCTAGAAACTTCGGGTTTCCCCTCGGCACCGTTCGCCTTGGCAATAGATTTGTAGACGGCAGCCATTATAAGTATTATCAGAGAGCAAGCTATGTAAGAGCAGCGGAGAAGAAACAGGAGTATAAAAGAAAAGCTATAAGCAGCGCCAGCCAAAAGAGACTCTGTTGTGTAGAGGCTGTCTGTTAAATGCAAAGTTTGTTTGGTCAATGGTTCGTGATGGATAGATGCTCAACTATTTTTTTCGCCTAGGGAAATTTTTGGGCAATGGAGGAAGGATGTTTTGTTATCTGATAAGATAGAGCTTATCGATATGGAGACCAAAAGTCGAAAGTATATGAACATATAGCCACTTCAAAGAGCTATTGACGATGGCCTTGAGGAAATTTACGTCCAAGCCAATGTTTTTTAATAATGCACTACTATGTATATATTCAACTAGATTTTAGAGAGGGGGAGAGGCCGGAGGAGGAACAAAGAAGTACTACGCCAGCAAGATGCAAGGCTGTAAGTTGATATCGTTATATCCGTTATCGCCATCTAATAGGCAGGCCAGGTCCAATAACATCCACCCATCTGCCAACTAATCATCTATAAGTAGTTGGATTGGCCAGGTGTCGCTTTGTTTCACCGCAAATCCAAATTTACAAGAGATATTGCTTTGAAATGTTTTAATTAGTGGGCTCGCAACCGAACAGAAAAGCCCCTCTCCCCCTCTTCCCTCCAGCATCTAGATCAAGGCATAAGGTTACGATGACGCCGTTGTTTGCTCCTTGGACGCCAATGGAGACAGTCCCCCTCAATCACGATTCAAAAATAACTGCTTCGCAAGGCGAACTACATGTTCATGGACAAAAGATAAGGATAGAGCCGTACATAACGACTAGCTTATGAGCTATGCGTCTATAGCCCATAGAACCAGGGACACAGATAAAAGCAAATCAAGGAAAATAAAGGCATCTAAAAGAATAGCAATTGAAGCGAAGGAGAAAAGACAACAACTTTGCCGACGGGCACCAGCTCGCATTAGTTAGCAATAAGTATCAACTTCACGAGGCTGCCCTGCGCACATCCCAAAGCCGGTAGAAAAGAAAAAACATGGGCACAGCGGCAAAAGCGAAGTGTCCGAGAACTTCATGAATAGCAGCATATCAAAGCATAACGCATGAGTGTAAGAGAGGGGGAAGAGGGAAACAAAGCGCAGAAAGAAAGGGACGAGACAAGATAATACGCGGGACAGCAAGAAAAGAAATAAGGAATTTAGCAGCAGCCGCTCTTTGTGCTGGCATCGTCCGCAGGCTTGCTCAGCGAAATGTTGGTGCCAGCACCGATAGTTGCCTGTGCACCTTCGCCGCTGTCCAGGGCTTTGCTGGAGACAATGCGGTAGATCTCTGTGCACGACTGTGTTAGTAAAACGCAACTTTGTGCCTTAACAGGTGCCGAGCAGGTGTTGAAACATGGTGTCACATACCGGTCAGAATGTTCTGGAAAGCAAGCTCGACGTTGCTGGCGTCGAGGGCGGAGGTCTCAATGAAAGACAGGTGGTTTTCGCCTACAAAGAGAGGGGTCAATATTAACTTGAGTGAATAACGGGCGATGAAAAAAATGGAAAGGGGGAAGGAGGGGGAAGTGAGGCCAAGAAAAGAAATGGCAAACATACTAGCAAAAGCCTTGGCTTCCTCAGTAGGCACGGCTCTGAGGTGTCGCAGATCGCTCTTGTTTCCGACGAGCATGATTACGATGTTGGCGTCGGCATGATCTCTCAGCTCCTTGAGCCACCGAGTAACGTTCTCATAGGTCTGGTGCTTGCTGATATCGTACACAAGAAGAGCTCCGACAGCTCCGCGATAGTAGGCAGAAGTAATGGCACGGTACCGCTCCTGACCAGCAGTATCCCAAATCTGAGCTTTGATAGTTTTGGAGTCAACCTGGATGGAACGTGTTGCGAACTCGACGCCGATGGTGGACTTGGAATCAAGGTTGAACTCGTTGCGGGTGAATCTGCTCAACAGATTGGACTTTCCGACACCAGAGTCTCCGATCAGGACAACTATTTCGTTGAAGAGAGAGAGAGCAGCATAGTTAGAATAGAGACATCATCATGAAAAGTTCGGAGCATAAGGGCGACAGGGAATAGCTATAACGAGGGGCTCATTGGCCAGTGGCGACGACCATATGTGTGAAGGTCGATGAGGGATGAGGGAGGGGGTGGGATATCAACCTTTGAATAGGAACTGTTCAACCGCGATAAAAGCGCCAAAAGTTAGCACAGGATCTCAATAAAAGGAAATGGAAAGCCTGTCTCAGTTATGGTCAAGACGACGTCAACAGCTTTCGCCGTCATGCACTTCAGGGGCAGATATAGGACAGAACAAGACAGGAAAGAACAGCAGCGCCACGTACATCATACTCGTCGTTAGCCATGGTGAATGATTGTTTAGAAGAAGGATAATGGAAATGAGTGCAAAATGGAATGAAACAAGCGATAAATGAAAGGCGATGGTGAAGGTGTCGGCGGCGCAGAATGCAACGGGACAAAAAAACGATGGAAAATTATGTAGAGAGAATCAGATACGTTTTGGTTCTTGTTGGCGACACATGACAAGAAGGACGGACGGATTGCAAGATAGTGAGAGCCAGTGGAGTGGGCCAGACCAAGACCAGCCCAGTTGGTAGCTTTGGGAGCCAAAGGAATGGGAGGGAAGGGGATAAGCAGCAGAACAGGCCCATCCCAAGACAGAAGAAAGTTAAGCTATGCCTGTTGCCTGCCGTAGTCTAGCTGTTGTGGACCCCTAGCTAGTGCATTACAGTGACCAGATGCACTAAAGCATTGAAACACCAAGGCCTGGAGCTAAGAAAACAGCGCTACGAGGTGTGGAAAATCCTTGATTAAGCCTAAGCCAAAGACAAAAAGAGGGGTGATCAATGGAGGGGTTACTGGCTGCCAACAACAACAACACACTGGACAGGAACAACAAGGGAAATGAAATTAAATCGATGGGCTTGATATAAAGCGCATGACTAGCTGGTTGATTGATACTCAAAACTGCCGCCATCGCAACCACTATACAGTATACAAGTCTACCACAATAGCACCAACAGAATCACGTGTGTGTAGCATCACGTGCGCCGGTATTAGATAAACATCCTGACTTTTCACTTGAACGTGCTGGAATGCATAGCACAAGACGGCAGCCTGATTGGATCCGAAACGCAACAATCAAGTTGATGCGACGCATGAAGCTAGGCAAGGCTAACATGAGCTAGCAAGACAAGCTTGCAAACTCATTGATGTCAAGCCGTCAACGCCTTCCATGCCTTCAATACCTTCGGTGCTCTCCATTCCATGGTGTTGATCTCTATGTCTCAGGCGACAATGGGCTCGAAGCTCGAACATGCTAGACAACCATGCTCTCCCCCGTATGTGACAATGCAAATAGGAAAATATGCTCGCATGCTCGCACTACATGTCCGTCGCTCAGAATTGCGATGACATAGGACAAAGAGATAACTAACTAATCCATTGACCCACCGTCCGTTTGCTAGTGACAAATGGCAAACTGGTGGTTTCCATGACGCTACTGAACAATTACTTTGAATATCAGAATCATCAAATCATTAAATCATGTAGTTTTATGTGTATATATACCTGTACTTCGGGACGCAGCATCCTCCATGACTGCCTTTTTTCTGTGCATCTTAATCTCTAATATTTCGTCATTAACGATGTACAGCACTCAGAATGCTCAATATGGAAGCCGCGAAGGAAAGTATGGGCTTCCTCCCAAACCTCCTTCTCAATTGGCAAAACGCACCACCCATGACACACAAATTACATTGGGCCAAAAAAATTTGCCCAGGGTAGCCGCCCCATCATTTGCTCTTCCCAAAGTCCTCCGAGACCCACGGCAGCCGGGCCCAAGACGTCCTGCAGCTATCGTTCCTCGACCTCCGAAATCATCGGCTATCTTATCCTCAGCGTCTACCTTGCATAGAGCAGTGCAAAAACCACAAAGCCGCTCCCTCTTAGCCGCAAAACAACAGGGTCACCCACAAATCCGCTCGCTTAACGGTAAATTAATCAAGGGCCCATCGCAGCCTACAGCGAGAACTAAGGCTCTCTACTTCAGTTCTAGTACACCGTCGTATACTGCCGCATCTATTCAGAAACCTGCTTCTATATATGCATCGAAGCCTGCTCCAAAAATTACGCCACATGTTGCTCCTAATGCTGCACAGAACGCCGTAGTTAACGTTACGCCCAGATATACAGCCAGAGCGACCCCCAGAACCATAGTTGAAACTATACCCAAAACTGCCGCCCCCAGAGCTTTATCTGATAAGCCCCCTTCCCTCAAAAAAACTATAACCTCTATTACAAGGCCCTTCCCTTCTCCCTCCAAATACACTGCTCCGGCCAAGGCTATCGCCTCTAAATCACCCAACGGCTGTGGCATCGTCAAGTCTAAGCCCAAACCCAAGTCTCCCTTCCTCCCCAAGGTATTATCACAACCCTTAGCCAGAAGATCTGCCTCCATGACTTCCAAGACAGCAACAGCCAAGGAAGCAGAGCATGTAAATCCTGACCATGCCACCAAGGCGGGTGGCAACATCTTCACCTCAGGAAGGCTCCCGCAAAAGAAGCGGTCGAGCATCTCTGTGGCTAGTCCAGATGCGCCTCCACCTACCACCCCACATGGCGACACGCGGCTTACTTCGGCTGCCTCGGAGTCTTCCCGTGAAACTTCTAGAAAAATTATCATGAAGAAGCGCCGGGATCGAGCGCCTGTTGAAAGCATTCAGCTATTTGAGATCTCGCAAATCCAAGAAACCGGGCTTGCCGATAGTCATTCTGTTGGATCAACACACCCCAAACTTGACTCTGAGACCACAGTAGTCGACACAAACGACAACGTAGTGCTCATGAGCCAGGCAGATTCACTCGAAAAGATGGTTCGCTTCGACAGGAATCCACAGACTTGGGACTGCGAATCCACCCACGCCGTGGACGCCAAAGGGGAAGCGGCTAAATCTGTTCAGAACATTCCCCGCCATCGCCAGGCTCTTAATCCCCGGTCTTCAATCCGGCTCCAGTCTACTCTCCAGAAGGAACATGCTCATTCTACCGCGCTTCCATCCGTGGTTTCCGTCAAGAAACACGTAGTTTTTCGAAACGACTCCCCAGCATTTCCATCTAGTCAACCTATAGAAGCTTTGTTTTCAGGCATCAACACCACCCTCGTCCCTGAATGGTTTGAAGCATTCAACGCCCTTTCCGGCATTGAGTTTTCCCACCAATGCTCCATCCAAGCTCTCCAGAAGCAAATTCAATATATATGGCGCAGTGAAACTCACCTTTCATCGGGGGCTATCACATCTACCTCCACACCTGACGCTCTAAACAATGTTGCTCAACGTCTACGAATAGGGGCTTTCTGTGCCGTTTCGTTCCAAGGCCGATATTGCGTAGTAATATACCCATCGCACTGCCAGGTAATGAGGCCTGGAAGCTTTGGCCTAGAACAGCCTACTGGCACCGATGCTAGCCTTTACTATTTCATCTTTGAGATAGAAGCAGAAGCCGTGCCTCCCATCTTGCCTATCGATCCAGTACCAGACCCTAGGTTCCATGAACGCAAACTTGTATACGAACGACTTTTTTCATTTAACTATCAGAGGCTTCTACCTATGGATGCGTCAGATCCCCATATTGTCCATGCCTTTTATCTTGTCTTCCCCCCTTCCAAGATAGACATGATGAGTGCCTTTTGCAACTGGCTAAGAGAATGTAATCCCAAGTGCCGAATCCTGACGTCTCAACAACCAGGACACATGGAAATCTTCAGACGAGAGGCAAAGTGCGGAACTTTGATCATCCACGACAACGTCCTTTCTCTCATTCGCCACATGCCAACCATGTTTGTGTTGCTAGCCACTGACAACAGTGCCATCAATTTTTGGTCCTTTAGTGACGCCAGCCAACTCTTTCCCTTGGTTCCGTCCACCACTGAGCCGGGTATCCGCTCTTCTCCTGCAAAGCTATCCATGACTCCTATCCTTGAACGAGGAGCCGCAATTCTCATAACCCCTACCTTCATTTTGTTCAAGACTCATCGCTTCGTTCCCCTGCTCCAGTGGTTCAAGAATAAATCATCTCTTGACTGGGCCTACCGGATCGTTGTTCCTGCTGGGCTAGCTGATCTAATGCTGGAACTGGCCGCTCAAGATGGAATTACCAATCATATGAGACAAGATAGATATAGGGCCTGGGAGCTTATATGTGAGCTCACAGAAGAAGGCACTTATCCAGAAGACGATGTATATGGATCTAAGGTAGTTGTCGCTCCGGATCTCATACATCAATATGATGAGCAAAGTCTGATCAATTGGTTCTCTACTTGGTCCATTTTGAATATTGACCGCCATCGCGAGTTTTTTGTTTTAGCTACCCACGAAACAGATCGCGGGTCTTTCACCGATGTTGTTCTACCTCCTGTTGACTTCAAATCCCCAACAACATCAAGTCCCAATACCGCTTATGAATCCTCGTCCCTCGCCGCTCTCCGATCTTTGCATGATCAAGAGATGACTGATGCACCAACAGGGCTTCCAACCAGGCCATCAAAAGCCTTTGGTAGTATACTTCTCCCTAATGATCGAGGAGCAACAGTCTATAAGTACCTTGAAAAGATTAATGATAAAAATCGCGACAGTTTCTTACTGTTGTATAATAGGCCTGTTGCCTGTTACAATATAGAATCCAGCGATCAATTAGAAGATCCCTGGGCCGACTACTCTACAAAATTTAACTTATGGTTCAAGTTTTTGCGCCCATTTAACTGGAAAAAAAGAGCATACGCTGGCATGTTTTATACTCCTGCAAAACTCGACTCTGATGCCTCGAAACTTACCCCTAGTAAGCCATGGATCGGCATCTATCGCCCAACACACCCATCACGCTGGCTACAATCTCACTCGGGGGATGGTAGCCATGAAATCATTATATGGGATCCGAACGCCCGCTTCCTACCAAAGAGGCAAACAGAGGAACTATTTATCTCGGACTTGGATCAGGCTCATCAACAGTTTATTCAATTCCTTAAAGATAAAGCAACCATAAAAGGCCAGGGCACTTACATTGAGTCTATTTGGATCACAGGCTTTAACTTGCCCAGTCATTATCACGGCTTGCCTATCGATGCTACTCTTCTCACTATCGAGAATGCTATGGAACGGCCTATTGAGTTTCTTCCAAGCTCTCCCGCCCAGCTGAAGCAAGCAGGTTTTATCAAAGTCCAGGACTCGAATGTAGAATCACCAACAATCGCCGATTCATTTACAGCCACCAAGACCGGCCCCGAGCCTTCCATGCCCCTCACCAACGGGCCCCAGTACATGGTTGTGCACCCTCCACCATCACTTGAATCCGATGGGACTACAACAGAGTATCGTAATCACTTCTATGATGCCGTTACGGAAGCGGTACAAAAAACTGGAAGGAATTCTGTATTTAATTATCTAATGGTGCCAACGACAGTTTGGTATAAGGCTCTACGTTATGAACAAAGGGATTATAGCCATATCATGGTATTGTCTTGGGGGCAGGCCTTCAAGAATCTTGGTATTCCTAATAGGAAAAGGGGGGAGATGTAGGTGGAGTTCGTGATGGTAAAATGGCCCTACAAGACTTTAGCCAAACTGATGGAGCATCGAGATATTAACGTATATTAACTACGTTATAAAGACCTTCCTTACATTTCTGCATACATACATATATAAATATACCCTCCAAGTCACTACTACTGATTCAACACGCCGTCCATGCAAAGATCTCTACTTTCCATAAAGTTATCTTGTCGCCATAGGGAAGTTTCTCGAGCTCAGCAATATGCCCTTCAACTTGCGAATGTTGTCCCGCGCACTTTGCATCTCATCGTTTTGCTTCTTTATACCAACAGTGTATCCATAATGGCCATGGATTCCCAGGCTGTTGTCGTCTAACGATGACTGCATGTTCTGAATACGCTGCTCAAAATCCGTCATTTCTTGCCATAAATCGCGTGCGATTCCGGTTTCCTGATCACCCAGTTCTGCCAGGTCCTCCGACATATCGGACACACGTGCAATTTTCTTTAGCTGTGTCTGAATAACCGGCTCGAGAGAGACCAATGCTGTTGACGACTCAGACTTCAACCCGATCCCGATCATGTTATTGCTGCCCGCTACTGTTGATGCTGTCACAGGACTGTGACCTACAGGTGTGCTAGTCTGTGTGCCCATATCACGACTAAATAGTTCGGCAGGGTCATCAACATCACTCATAGTATCTCCAGCAAGAGCAGCGGTAGTATTAGATGACGTGCCTTCAGGCACGTGCGAAATAGATTTCTCAAGAAGACGCACAAGATCATCAAGGTTCCGCGACGCGGTTTTGTGCAGGTCGACACGCGCATCAGTAGTAGCAGCGATCATAGGCTGCACAGTGTACTTGCTAGTGCCGCATACCAGGACTGAGAGGCCTGTGAAGGCATACAAAGTGTTAAGGAGAGTTCTGGTAGAGAGTAGGGGCTCGCGTTGTGGGGGCGAGGTGAAGAATTCGGGATATGTTACTACGGGAATCGTGTGTGAGGGCTGGGTATCTTCGGTAACTGATTGTTCGCATTCTTCGGTGGAATCGATTGTAGCATCTGATGTCGACTCAGATTCAGGCTGGCATACGGCCTTCGACTCAGCCGAGGCCTCAACCTCAGCTGCATGCTCTTCAGGCGGCTTCTGTAAGCATATAAACATTAGCTAACCTCTCTTAGATCACACGTGAGCCACTCATACAACCCACATTCTCAGGTAGGGCTTCCATGGCTGTGTCGCCTGCTAGCAAAAAGTTTATCTGTTCTTCATTGAGACCCTTAGAGAGAAGAAATTCTGATTTTCTTTCTTGTGTCGCGTCCTTCACAAGATCACTGTTAAGGAATCGGCGTGCAGTCTCCAAAAGGGTAGTCTCATCCTGTTCTACTGCAGGCGCATTAGATGGCACACCAGGAGTATCGTTATCCGTACTAGTTGGTGGTTGTGTGATGGCTTGAGGTGTCTTGTGCTCGTCGTGGGGATTCATAGTAGCGGCTTGACTTGAGGAATAAAGGAGAAATAGAGCTAGACTTATTTGCTTTACTCATTGGACATGGTCAGGTTGTTGACTTAGCTGATTAGGGTTTGTATTTACTAGGTCATGACCTCATCTAGGAGCGATCTTTAACCTCGGCTCGTTGAGGACTTCAGACTCAGGATTTTACAGAGTAAAAACAAAGACTAATTACAGCCCAACGATGAGTGCTTCCATGTAAAACCCTGCTCATCATTTAAGATCACAGTGATTGTCTAAAGCGCTAGGTATTCGCAGAAAAGCATCTCTTAGGGTTATACACGCTCGGAGAGTCACGTGAACACAGTCCTTGTTCTTTGTTTGAAATCACCGGCAGAAAGGCGCGTTGGATGATCAATAAACGTTGAATCCAAACAGAAAGATCGAAATATTGGCCATCGAGTCTTGCCTTCATAATTCCTCTTAAAGACCCGTTTCTCACTGAAAAAACTGTCATATACTTTTGTTTGGTAAAAATTTCATCATTGCGACTTTATATTGTAAGATGTACTTTGTCCTCTATGGAGTGTAATCTCATCTTGGGACCATTAAGGCCTTTACTAACATTAACCCATAGTTTGATTTATTATCTGCTCTGTTGGAGACCGGAATATCTTCAATTGGATGCTCCCATTCAGATTGTATCGTTTCTGAAAAATACGCGAGCTTTGGTACCCCTCGCCTATATAAGCCGTTCTCTCCTCTAAGGCAAGCACTATTAAAATGGTCGAATCATATTCCTCATCGCCCTCTGGGAAATCTCGCCGTGGTGCTGGCCGTGGTGCTATTAACCCATATGCTGGTGGTGACATTATTGAGGGAAAAAGGAATCGCGGCGGCAAAAAGAATTACGTAGTCGACTCTACTGAAGATGACGACGATGACATTGATGCCGAAGGTGAAGATGAAGACGATCTTGATGCCGATGCCGATGCTGACGGCGATATTGACATGTCGACACCCGTTCCCACTTCAAGAAAGGCCGTAAAGCCTGCACCCAAGGGTATCCTTAAGACGACATCTCGTACACAAAACGATGACGACGATGACGATGATGACGAGCTTAGCGACCCAAACGTGGACACAACAAACTTTGGCTACGAGAGTGTTGATGAGGATGCTGAAGGCGAGGAGGACGACGATGTTGATGTGACGGTAATGGGACGTGGAAATGATGCTGAGGAGGAGGATGATATCGACAGTGATGATGATATGGACATGAGTAGAGGCGATCCGAATGATCTGTCACGCATGACAAAGCGGCAGCGAGCACGTTTCGCTGATGAAGATGGCCTCTTTATGAAACTATCTGATGGTAAGTTTGTGTGCTGAGCATGGGATGCCGAAAGCGAGTCTTTGTTAATATTTGACTACAGAGGTGCAAGTGAAGAAGCATTTCACTGCCGAGGAGTTATCAATGCGCCGTACTGAGATGGCCCGACGTCGTCGCAATCTAAGCGACAAGCGTAACGAGGAGGTCAAGGTATGTCTACCAATGCTGGGATAAGGCCCGCCTATATCTACTTGCACATTTGCATTAACACAGCCATCATCCCCTAGATGGAAACAATCAATAAACTGCTGAAAAAGCAGGCACCAAAGACAAACAAGAGGGTCAAAACAGCAGAAGAAGAGCTAGCGGAAGCAGAGGCAAGGCGGCCCGATCCCAGAATGATCAGATGGGTGAGCTCCAAGGTAGGAATTACTGTATCTGTACCGAATCAGATGCTGGAGAGTCCACTGAATGAGGCCTTTAAGGATACGATGAAGCCATCATCTTCTGCTCCAAGCAAGATGATTGAGGAGATTGCTTGAGATGGCGGTTGAAAATGACTTGCGACGACTGTTATTTATTCGGTACATTGTTTTTCCTAGTCTTATCCTTTCTCTCCTAAGAATGCCCTTGAGAAGAAGCACATATGAGATGAAGACTGAGAGAAGGCTCTATGGGCTGAGAAAGGCTTTATGTCTGTTTCATTACACACCATAGAACCTTTTTTTATCATCCAGTATAGCATCTTCTTCGACTTGGCCTTTTATTTGAATTATTGCGTTTTCAATTCCGTTTTTGCTCGTTCCTTGCAGCAATTGAGCATGTTACTCGGCTTATTTATTCTCGCTGTTTATCCCCTCCCGTGAGCCTTGCCTTTCCTTTCGCCTACGTGTTACGTTTCCTTTGATGCCATGGTATCTCTCTTTATGTGGTTCCTAGCGTTTGATACATTGACGCATACTCCTTCTCATGTCACTTCACTTCGATTTTGGCGTCTAGCACCTCCTGACTGTTTGCATAGAACTACATGGTTCAAACAGAAAGCACAACAATTATGCAGTTGTGACAATTAAGAAGCGGGACATTGGAAGTTGTGACATGGTGTGAAGTGGCATAACTGCAACACTCTTTGATGATGTAATTGTCATGACTAGCACCAGTGAAAATCTCGAGCCAGTGTGGGTTTGTGAATAACCCTAGAGTGCACGATCTCTCAAGTCCCACAAAAGGCTGCACAGTGAAAAGTTTTACCGTCTCTGGAAAGTACTTAAGATAGAGGGAGCTGACTACCCGGAAGGGACCCATGACACGGCTTCACCCAGATCATCATCCCTTCTCTATGTTTCTCTGCAATTGCTTTCCAACACCTTTTTTCTGCCGCTTAATTTTTTTTCATGCAAACGCTTAGCCCGCCCTCCTTTACTTCTTGCCTTTGTCTACAAAGCCCTCTTTTTATTTTCCCCTCTTCTATATTTTCACTCAAGATTTTTGCTCTCTGCAACACTTGATTCCAGTAACTGGATTCTAACTAACGACGTCATACATAACAATATTATCTTTTGATCAGCCCATTGTGCGATTTGCCCTCTTACGACGCACATCCTCATTCTCATGACCCTATAAATCTTCGTTTGGTGACCTTGTCATCTCCAGTCCAAACCAACCATCCGAGTCTTTGTACTGAGATCAGCCAATCGACTACACATCACCACGTTTGCCATCGCTGGACGACGGCAACGAGGACCCCATTGCATTTCAATTTCCTGTCTGTCAGAGTGTATCTTTTTTACACCCCATTTATTATTCTACGGTCTAATTTGACTGCTTTGTATCTCTTTGGTCATACTACAATACAGAAACGGATTAGCTTATCTGTCTGAATCTGCTGCGCTTGCTTAATGCAGTAGCACGGTAAGAAATATTATCCCAACACTCAAAAGCCCAGTTCCCCTTCAAGGGTGAGGCCACAAGGACTTGCGGAATGACGCTGTCATGTGGCCCACTTCTCGTTTATTGCTCTTATGCTCCATTCCAGCTTAGACTAAGCCCTACTTGTTCCTTGCCTATCTTGTCATCTTCCCCGCGCTCGCATGTTTTGGCTTCTCCCCCGCCCCAGGCCATCAATGCGATGTCCAATCGTGACTTGGCCCAATAGCGTGAAGGAAACGGAAAATGGCCACTGGTTGTTGTACTACACTTATGCTTGCTATAGCTGTAGTTGTGGGATATGAGGGGTGGGCAAGGACTGAGGGGAAGGATTGGGGGTCCTCCGCCTGTCACCTACTGCATTGTACTCAGACTGCCACCAGCACTATTTATTACCACGACTGCTTGGCCATTACATGAAGTCTGGGGAATTAAGCATTGGGGTCACAGGCGCCAAAGATCTCATGTCCAAGACTTGCAACCACAAGTCGTAGGCAAAATGACTGTGCTGCTTTTAATTTTACTAACTTGGCTCCCTTATTACTTGATAGTTCATTATTAAAACGAAACGATACACGATTTTTTAGGCACCAAAAAACTGAAACGACACTGGGAGCTTGCTTCCAGAATTATCCACCGTTCATCGCTAACAAGCATCTATTAACTTGCCTCACTGCATACCGTTTTCGAAACTATTGAGGCCCGCTTTTGTTTCTTAAGTCCTGGTTTATCTTGGACCTTGACATACCAAAACATAGACAGTCATAGTATCAACTGTTGCCTCTACTGCCATGCCCGGCTCTGGGATTCAGCCATGCCCGGGCCAGAAGCCGGACCAGGCCAGAAGCCAAAATCTGGGGCAGATAGCAAGGGTTGAGAACACCAAACTTGGATCTTCTAGACCTAAGTCTGAATCTGTGCCTGTGCACAGGGAAATTTTGAACCAAGGCGGTAGGTCCAATCCGTGATGTGTGCTTCTTTGCTTCCCCATATTTGTGTTTTACCTATATACCCTTCCATCTCCCTCCAAATATGCAAGTATTACCTTAGTTGGTGAGTAATTCTTGTCTATTATTTTTCCTTTATTTATGGAAACAAAAAGTTTCGACAAAAGCAAGTGCAAGTCGGTGAACAAGCTAAGAACAACTTGGCTGAAAGATAAGTGGCAAGTTAAGTGGCTTGTGTCCTTCTCAGCCATCGTCCGTCTTTGCTTTTGTTGTCTCTCCTTTTTGCTCTTATTTTATAGTACTATGTCTTCTTGGTCTAACTTTGTGCCAAAACACCTCTTCTCAATCTGCTCAGCGAAACCCCTCCTCCTTCTTAGTTCAATGTACACCTAACCTGCCTACAAGTGTTTCGTTTTGTTATTTAGCCTATGCCTTAGGTCTTCAATGGTGTGGTGGCATCGTATGAGGTGAGCCTAGTTACATCAAACCATCGGTCTTGGGCCCCGCCCAGCCAAAGGCCCCTGATCTTTTCCATAACCAGCCTCCACTTATTTCTCTTTTTGCCTGGTTTTGCCCTGTCTTGCCTTGATTGTGCTTTTGGGCTTGACATGTCGTGTAAACCTTGGCTTCCTCTACACAACCCCCAGATCAAAGTGTCAGATGATTCTTGCCCTATCCCTCTTCGACCTTACCTTTTGCTCTGTATTTCATAGGGAGGTAGCCCAAAGGGGAATGAGGTCCGCATTGTCTTGAAAGATATTCGCTCTTTTTGCACTCATTCTTTTTGCCTCTTATCTCCCCTCCTCACTGCCTGGTTGTCTGGCCCTCTTCCTTATTTTACTCCATCTCTTTTGTGTCTCTACTGTATGCACGCGCCCATTCCTCTTTCCTCTCCAAAAAAAGAAAAAAACTAAAACCAAGGTTACCGTCTTTCCCATGTACCCTGCTCGGGCCTGGCTCATGGCCCATAACCTCACTGGGTTCTCTGTTTTTGATCCTTGCCACTATACCATCCCAAAGGGAAAAGAAACAGATTTGTTGTCTTTGCCATCATCTAGGGCCTTGAGAAGAGACAAAGACAAGGGCATTGCGATTGCGATTGCGACAGCCTCCGCTGTGACCGCCTGCCACTATACCCCCCCACATATGGTAGCATCTAAAGCTAATACAACAACAGAAGGAATTTCGCCAGAAACTCAAGAACTAGACACTCTTGCTCTTATTAAGGGTATGACTAGCACAGACACTGCCGCTGCCGCTGTTGGCGCTGGCGCACACAACTCCCAAAACAGTGATAATAAGACGAAGGACCAGCCTTCGACTTCTCATCCTACTACTTCTACATCCTTGACTTCTTTTCCTCCCATTTCATTTTCTTCCTCTTCTTGTCCTCCTCTTGATTCAAAAAAAGGCTTGTATCCCCACCCTCAACATATTCCCGAACCACAGCTTCTTACCTTAAAGCCTGAATTCTACCAACCCAAGGAATTCAACTCATTTGACCATCCTGCGCCTCCTGCCCCGATTAACAACGATTTCGACATTTCTTTAACTGGTGCTACCCCTACATCTGCATCCAACATGATTTTTACAGAGCTTTATCGCTCTCGGAGGGCGACTTTGTCTAAAGTGAGGAGCAGCCAGTCTTCAACTGCCACTCCCAACGATGCCTCTGCTCAAGATTTTGATCCCAACTTGCTTTCCCGTGACAAAAGCAAGCAGCGAGAGGCCATTCGCAAGTATCTGGCCAAGAACGTGAAGAACGATTGGGAGTTTGCTTGGACCCGCACGGATGTACCAGCGCTGCCAATTGTTGTACGTCGGAAAGTCGTCAATGGTGCCGTAACTGAAGTTCGTTACCACGATCCTGCTGTGTCTGAACCAGCTGCCACTGCATCCCTTGCGCAGGTACTTAAAAGACGAGAAGGACGGCCTGCAAGCGCTGCTGACCCTGTCATACGTGATTCTGGCGAAGAAGCCGACTCCGCTTCAGAAAATGAATATTCTTGTGAAGATGATGACAACGAGTCAGTATATTCCGTCATGACTGAGGATGAGACTCGATTCAAGCCTAGACTCGAGTGGGACTCTGAATTATCCTCAATCGATTCAGTCCTGGAACCCATCAGCCCAGAATTGCTTGAGTCTGCTTCCCCACATGAAATCATACTATTGAACAAGGAACGCCGCCGCAAAGCTATCAAGGAGGAGATGAAATGGAACCAAGGCCTTGCTTGTTTTGAAACCCGGCGGAATAAATGGACATGCGCCAAAGTCGCACGCTTGAGACCAAAAACCACAACTCTACCTATCGCTGATGCTACATCGCCCTCGACTTCTCCCCGCTCGCCTCGTCGGCTGTTCTTCCGCCATTCAATTCATAGTACTGCCTCGGCTGGCTCCCCCACATCTACCAACGCAACCTCGATAAATAGCGATTCTGATATCGCTGTCAATTCCACGTCTAAAGCCTCAATTGACACCAGCGAATCACAACCGACAAGCGCTGCCGGCAACACCAAGATCGAACAGTCGGACTCTAAACATCAAATATATCCGGTTGAGACACTTCTCCCAGTTGCTCCGCCGCTCCTACCACCGCAAAATCCTATGCGTGCATCCATCAGCCCTAAGCTTTACCTTGCTCTTTACGATCGGACTATCATTCAATCCATGACGCCCAGCTGTCCCATAAATCTGTCAGACATGTTGCCGGCTTGCGTGGCTGGGTGGATGCGCGACGGCGAATGGCCACCTAAGACAGCGTCTCCTCCCTCTCCAGCACTAGCGCGCAGCAGCAAGACAACGGCGGCGGCATCAAACCCAAGAAGGCGCAGCTTTGGCTTTCTTACACGAGAAGAGGAGGGCGCAGGTGTGTCAAAGGGGTTCCGGAGGGGCATTCAAAAAGTACTAGGCCTAGGTGGCGGTGCGGCCGAGTAGTAGAAACCCTCTTTTTTGTTCTTTGCCTCTCCTCGTTTTCTCCTTTCTGATTTGTTGACTCTGGTTTTTTGCTTATTTTTGATATCCAAGTTGGAGGGGCGGCCGAACTCTCTAGTACTTGTCCCGCTTCCTGTCTTCTCTTATCTCCTCCCCCAAATCTGTCTTGTCTGCCTCGACCTCTTTATAGTCCGAGTTCGCAGCGAGACCAAGACATGTATTCATTTTCCCCGGAACTACTGAAGACCTACTGCTTTTGCTTCTTTACATTATTCTATGCTCTGCTACTTATTAAATTTTACATGCATTGGTAAATTTCTCTTTTTGTCGTTTGTAATAATACATTCTTGATTTTTACTTCTGCTGGATTGATGACCTGGCGATCCAAGCTTCGCAGGAGACGGGTTGTAACGGAAGCCACTGAACGGGGGCTTGGGGTTTTCTTACCCTTTTCTGTAAGGAAGGGAGAACAAAAGTATGGGGGAGAAGAGAGGAGCTCAGACTATGAAACCAGGGGATTTATTGGAGAAAGCAAGAGAGGCTTTTTGGTCAAACAGGAAATGCTCGCATACGGTATGTAATTAACGTGTGGACTATGCCAATGCCGTCGCAATGTGCTGGATGTGTTTTTCTTTGGTTCATGCTAGATCAAGCGTGTTGTTATATCCGAGCGATATAAAAACATTACCTTTTCCATGTGAAGAAAAGGAACAAATTATCGCAGTGAGCCAGTGAAGCTATTTGTAGGTGACAGCATAGCATATATTCTCCTGCATGTGAATAGCTTAGCCCTTACTGCCTGTAGCACTTGGCGATGTTCTAGCGTGCATCAATTCTATCTCATTTATTGAAGAGTTGGGCAAGTGCCTTGGAGTTCTTTGTGGAACGTAGCCTCAATAATAAGAATCAGTTTAGGGCGTAGATGGTCTAATGCAACCATAAACTTGAGAAAACTCGGAATAGAGCCTCCCCTCTAGAATGAAGCGCTTTCCTCTCATTTGCACTATTCCCCTTTCGAGGCACCGTCACTAGCACTTGGAATAAGTAGGTAAGGGCAGAAAGCTGCAAGTGTTGCAAGACAGGCATCGCATCTGAACATGCTAAGCAGTTGCTGCGTAGAACAACTAACTAGCCAGGATACTAAGATGGCCTTATATAAGGAAATGCACAAGACCACTTTGCCGTTGTTGGTGCTTCTGTTGAAAGGCTGAGGAGTAGCGATGTTGTAGATATGGGAGAATGGAGCTATAGAGGTCTTGGCGGAACAAGAACTGATTGCGATTTGCACTGTATTTTGTTACTATAACCAACACTACTGGTAGACTTCCCCAGAACTTAAAGCTTTGCCATTTTCAAGGGTTGATTAAGTTGACGATAAATGAGAAAATAATCAGAATATACTAGGAGAAAGCCAATGTAGAACAAGGCGGTACAAAGAAAGGAAAGAGAACAAAGAACAGACAAATAAAAGAAACTACATCCCCCTCAAGCAAGCTTGGCTTTCAACACCTCAAACTCCAGCCGCATCTCTTCCATCGCTGCTTCGGCCTTCTCTACCCGTTCCCGAAGCTCACGATTGGTCTCGTCATACTGAGCTAGTTTTCTTTCTAGAGCATGGATTAGAGAGCTTTGTGCCGCACTCAAGTCACGGGCGATATCTGGTGTGTTACTATTGACCTTTGGGTTGGACACCATGATGGGTGGCGTGTCTGCTGGTGAGCAGTCAGAGGGATCTGTTTTAATAGAAATGGGGGATATGGAGTCTTGGGGCACGTGGATGCGGATGGGAGGTTGGTCGTATTCGTTGGAGGGTGTAGGCGGGCCGTCGTATTGAGAAGAGGTCTCAGAGTCAGGTGTGGTGGGGGAGTGAGAACGGACGGGGATGTCCGTGGCAGACGGTATTTCACCAAGATGCTTCGGGTCGCTAGTTGCAGCGAGATCCTCAGGAAACAAGGGTCCCGTGGCCTGGCCAAGAAGTCTTGCAAAAATATCTTGCATGTGATCTAGCAGCTCGGCGGCTGTCTCCTTCCAGGACTCAAACGTGACAACTTCAATAACCATCTTGTTGCCTTTAGGGAAGGCTTGGATCTTCCATTCTCTTAACGGCTCTTCGTGCAGATAAAGGGTCTCTGTTCTGCCTCCAAGACCATTGACCAACCCAAGACTGTCTACGTGTTCCACATCTTGGTGCACAACAGTGTCGAACCATTCCGCTGAGGCAGGCCAGCAACCATCACGGATCAGCTCTGTAATACCTACCCCCTCATGTGCCGAGGTGGCCATATGTTGGTCCTGCACAAGCTGCAACAGATCTAGAGCTGTCATGGAGGGCGTAAACTTGATTCGCGTTGGCACATACTGCCATGTTGGGCCGACTACTGTATCTGCATGGGGAAATGCAGTGTTACGTCCAGACACAACCTCACCAAAGACTACGTCACGCTTACCTAGTATGCGTGCAAGACACAGAGCCCAGGCGGCTGTAGGGATAGAAGCAGTGGTGATTTCGGCTGGGCGACCGGATATGTCATACTCGCGCTCAATGCAGTAGTGGTTGCGTCGAACTAGTGGAATGTCTGGCCTGAGAACAGTCGGCTCTGAGTCCCGGAGCAGATCACGCCAATATGGCATGCTGTCGGGAATTGTTCTGACAACATGGTTGGCGAAGGCAGAAAATGGAAGGAGCTGCGGCGTGGGCTGGTCTTGGTAGAGCGCGGCTAACTCGCGCAGGAGAAGCGGCAGGCAAATCTCATCATATTGGGCGTGAGAGATGCGGAAGATGAGTGCGCTTTTTGTTTGCTCACCGGCAGTATTGTAAGCTTGGATGAGGAACCACTTGACAAACGAAGACCCGTGAGGCATGGGTGACCGGACATCTATCTTACACAGATCATGACAGAAGTCTTTGAGATCGAACTGTTCGTCAACATCGTGGTACAGAATCGGCACATCGATCGTGTCAAGGACAGCTCCATAGCACTTCTTTTTAGCATCACGGAAAAATACCGTGCGTAGAATTTCGTTACGCCTGACCAGCTCTTCACAGGAAATGGCCATCTTCTTGGTCTCTAGAGGGCGATCAAAGTACATCATCTCGTAACGAGCCGAGAATCGCGGAAAATGGACTGTACCATCAACGGCAATCTCCTGAAGTGGACGAGCTGGGATAATGTCTATGATATTGCTGTGTTTGCTGCCGCGGAGAGACTGCCGAGCGGAGGCCTTGATTTCACTTAGGTCTTCTTCAGGGATCAGCACAAAGGGAATAATTGCTTTGGAGCTTGCCTCGCTGGCCTGGAGCTCTTCCATAGCATTGGCCATATCGTAGAGAGTGCGGCTTTGGAACATCTTGGCCACAGTCAAAGTGATGCCAGATAAACGCGCTTCTGAAACTAGCTTCATGGCCGTGATTGAGTCGCCACCTAGTTGGAAGAAACTGTCACCGAGGCTAATTTTGTCCTCTGGCATCCTGAGCACGCCTGCCCACAGCTTGCGCAGTTTGAGCTGTTTATACGAGGTGACAGAAACAGATTTGCTTTTCGAGACTGTCTTGGGCGGCATAGAGGAGATAGAGGACTGATTCTTGTTGCCCTTCAGAACTATCTGACCCTTTTCATCAATGGTCGCTAGCTTTCCAGTCTCGTAAACCGTTTTAGCGGCCCCATGGCTCAGGCTGAGAATGGATTGTGGCGTGTTTATTTGCTTCAACTGAGCTGCCCCAAAGCCTTCCATATTTCCACTTGAATCACTAGAAATTTGAACGACAAGCTCGCCAACGCCACCGAGTGCAAGCAGGCGCGAACTATTCGTAGGGTCAACAACCCACGCGGCTTCGACATTGGGATAAGCAGAGGCAATGGTAGAAGTAGCAGTCTTGCTGAGGCTGCCGAGCTCTGAAATGTCCTCATCCATCAGAAACTGAATATCCTCAAGAGATTTGTCACCACACTCGACCATTTGTTTGGCGACATGAGAAAATTGACGCAGGGCTCTAGCTAGAACTTTAGAGCAAACTGTATTCTGATCAAAGCTGGCCATGACCAAGAAGCCCTCAGGATCTAGTGAACAAACCAGCATTAGGGAGAATGTGTTGAATTTGAGAGATTCCCGAGCGGCCTCAGATTCACTAGCTGGCATTAAGCGGTTTGCTGGGTAGAGAGACCGGGAAACGTCAACTTCGGAAGCATTTCCGATGCTTGGGTGCATTACTAAGCCCGTGCGGAGCTCACAGGCTTGCAAAGCGTCGGGGCTGACACGACGGATGTTTTGGAGACCAAAGTGCTCATGGGGAATTTGCTCGGTAGCTGCGGCTTGAATACTGCTAAGATACTCCATGACGGAGGCTTGAAGCTGGACCTGGATACGCACAGGAACGGTTGTAATCATAGGGCCTTCGATATCCTCGACGCCATCAATATTAGCATTACGACCAGTAAGAGTTTCGCCAAGAACGACATCCAAAGAGCCCGAGTAGCGGCTAGCGATTAGAGCCCAGGCTCCCCGAACCACAGTGGCAGTTGTGATTGTTGGCAGCCTGTTTCCAAGAGTGACGTATTGCTCTAGTAGACAGTCAGACTGCACTTGATATGACGGGTAGGGAAGCGCAGGGAACTGCGGTCCCGTGGCTCCGTTTAACCGGTCCTTCCAAAACTGCTCGCTGGATGAGCGGTCAATGCCGTGGAGGTAGGCAATAAAATCCTTGAAAGAAGATGGACGAGTGGTGTCAAGACCATCGTAGGCACGATTGATACGGTCGATGACAAGTGGCATAGACCAACCGTCATAGAGAGCGTGATGCATCGACAGGACAAAGTACTTGTGGCCGTTATTAGTGATGATGGCATAGCGAACTAGAGCCTTGCCAAGATCCATATGGTCGTCACGATCTAAGGATAGATACTCGTGTAGATGGGTAGTAGAAAGAGTCCACTCAACTTCTCTTTTGAGAACAACTTGTACTAGGCCCTCACCCGGAAGCTGGACAATACGAGTGCGCAATATATCACTGCATTTTGTGGCCGCGTTGAAGGCATTGACCACCCTAGCCGCCACCTCATCGCTTTCGAGCTTAACAACACGCTGGGCAACAAATGCATCCTTGAACTTTGCCGTCAGGGCCATAAGGCCCTCCTGTAGAGGTGAACAGGGGTAGATGTCGGCAATCTCGTGCATGGGAATACCGCATAGCTCGGAAGCTTGCAGCTGTGCCGAGGCTAAGTCAAGACCGGGACTGAGTAGAGAGAAGGGGGGCACTTCTTTCTTTTCAAGTGCACTCGTAGCGGCAAATTGAGCATGAGAGGCCATTTCCTTTAGCGTAGGGTACTGAAAGATGGTCGAAATGCTGAGCTGGATACCGTTTTCACGAGCGAGGCCGACTAGTTTCATGGCTTTCAGAGAGTCGCCGCCTAGGCTCATGAAATTGTCATACAAGCTGATCTTGACTTTCGGGCCGAGGAGAGTTGTCCAGAGAATAAGCAGCTTCTCCTCCATTGCCGTTTCAGGAGCTGCTTCAACGCTGATCTCTTGGCTGCTGATATTGGTTCTTGAAACACGGAGACTCGCTAGCTGATCGCGGGTCATATTGCCACCTATTTCCCGGAGCTTCTTGCGATCGATCTTGCCGGACACTAACGAGGGGAGGTTGTATAGCGGAATAAACGTAGCGGGTACCATATACCGAGGCACGTCGACACCCATGTTTTTATCTACGTCAATGATCGCCTGACTAACGAGGGCCGTAAACCCCGAAAAGAGGGGTGTCAACGCAGATGACGATTTGGGCGGTGGACTGGCATTGGCAGTATCAACCTTGGATTCTAAAAAGGCTACGAGAATCGGGTCAGTACCGCCAGGCTTGATCACTTCAGCGGCGAGTTTGATGCCCTGGGGCATTGCCTTGCGGAGGTGAAACTCGACTTCAGCAAGCTCGACTCTTTGACCTCTCAGCTTGACCTGCTGGTCTTTGCGGCCTATAAACACAATAGAGCCGTTGTTGCTTGGGTCATACTTGACAAGATCACCAGTCTTGTATAGTTTGCCATGCCGGCCCTGGACATCTTTGTAGCCCCCTTTCAGCCATCTAGGCGCATCAATAAAGACATGAGCTGTTTTTTCAGGCTCATCGAGGTATCCTAGGCCAACCACAGGACCCTCGACAACAAGCTCTCCAACTTCTCCTACAGGCATGAGTTGTTCATGGTCGTTGGCATCGACGATCCACATAGTGCCTCCGACGCCGTACCCTAGATTGGTGCAGTCGGCACTGACTGTGTTGTTGATGGTACATCCGACAGTGCATTCCGAGGGACCATAGGCAATTATGATGCTCGTATGCTTACTCCAGCTGGCAGCGTCGCTGGGAG
Source organism: Ceratocystis huliohia (assembly GCA_038382965.1). NCBI lineage: Eukaryota > Fungi > Ascomycota > Sordariomycetes > Microascales > Ceratocystidaceae > Ceratocystis > Ceratocystis huliohia. Next base: position 67,787 of record JAXCEX010000050.1, on the reverse strand, counting down.
ATATAGCCTCGCCACCAAGGCCCAAGACGTCGAGAGATGGGATGATGTCGGGATCTAAAATCCGGGCAACAGAGGGAGTCATGTGGGCCATATTAGCATGTGCCTTTCGAATGGCGCCGCTCAGGTCATTCATGCGCTCAGCATCAGTGGGGATACATAGACAGCCGCCAGCCGACAAGGTGCAAATCATGCAGTCAAGGCTGACATCAAAGGCATACGACGCAAAGTCAAAGACACGTGACGAAGACTGGTAATTTATCTGGTTGATTCGAGGAAGCGCACCACTTGTATAGTTTTCATGAGAAACGATCACGCCCTTGGGCTTCCCCGTACTGCCGGATGTGAAAATAACGTACATGGGTGCTGTTGGCGGTACCTTGGGTAAAGCGGTCATTGAGAGAGAAGGGGCCAGAAGTAGGGCTGTGTCCAGCACAATGACCTTGGCATTTTCACAAATTTTGACACCTAGCTCGGCCTGCTGGCAAGACACAATGATCTGTTTGGCGTGGGTTTGTTCGACAATTGTCCGTAGACGGCCTTCAGGCTGTGTAGGATCAGTGAGTGAAAAGGCAGCTCCGGATTTCATGACGGCAAGCACTGCGATGATAGTCCACTTGCATTTCTCAAAGCAAAGAGGAATGACATCCCCTGAGCGCACGCCACTTTGCAACAGGATGGAAGCAAGGCGTGTGGAGAGTGAGTCGACTTCGGCGTAAGTCCAGTTGCCATCCCACGACTCTATAGCAACACTACTAGGCCAGGCCTTGGCATTCTCACTGATGATATCATGCATACATCGAGTGGCTGTTTGGGGAACGATTTTGTTCCAATTCCAGATGAGGTCCAAGTCAGCGGAGCGTGCACGTATCGAGCTAATGACAGTGCTGGTAGTGCTAGCGTTGAGAATGCCATTGAGAACATTAGAGAAAACCTGGAGGCGGCGATCACTGGCTTGAGGCGTCAAGGCCGGGTTTCGTGACTGGGAAACTAAGGACATGCAGGCACGACGTGGGTCAGGCGAGATTTGGAGCTGATAAGTCCACTAGAATGACGGAAACATGTCAGTTCTGGCTCCATACTGAGGGTTTTGACTAAAACTCACTGAAATTTTAGCTTGGTCGTGGTCCACTGTAGATTCATAGAAGACAATGGCCTTGGGGACAGGAAGCGTGGAAGACTGGTGACTGGAACCAAGTTTCTGTTTTAGGTCCTCTAAGCACAAAGCCAGGGAAGCGTTGGGGGGGAGGTCAATGATGGTTGAGGGCACAACATCTTGTGTTTTGGCATCATTGAGCTGTGACGTAGTCTCGAATGTGATGTAGGGGAGAGCGGAGTCTTTGTCAAAACAAAAGGCTACGAGCCATGCTAAGAGAAAATGAGGGCGAAAGTCAGAGACGGAGGCATCGTAGTTGATGCACAAGCTTGCTTGAGAATGCTCAATGGTAGCACTGCTCCCGCGGGCTTCGACATCACAGGCTGGCACCATTGTGAAGTGAGGGGAAAGAAGGACGGTAGCCGACAAAGAGGTGTGAAACTCGGCGAAAGATGAAAGATTGGTGAATAAGATAAGAGTGGTATTAAATACAGAGAACGGCTTGCAAGGAGAAAGCAAGGTAGAAGGAAAAGGGTGCGGAGGGGCAAAAAGGCACCAACTACGCAGGTTAATATGCTTGAGTAGTATGTAGTCAGAATGAATGACTAGACATCTGCTCTGACAGCATAGGTCTAGGGGGAGCCTGCTATCTGGAGCTTTAAACACAAGAAAGCACCCACGAGGCTCTTAGGGTGTCTGTCAGTTGTTTAGGGGGGGCTTATTTGGTTGCTAGTAGAACTGGAGACACCTTGGAAGGGTGGGGTGACGGCTAGGGAGGAGATACAATCTTTCTAGCTCAAATCATCTCTTGGTCTCTTTTTGGCATGCCATCCATCGAATGCGAAGATATCCATGGGAATAGCGAATAGTCGACATTGGACTACCCTCTGGAAGGAGGGACAATGCTGGGATTAGGCATATTCGGGCCAAGTCTACTACACATGCCGTTTCCTTGGCTTGGCAAGCCCCGATTTCGGGAACCAGGTCCCTGGGCAGCCTGGACCGAAAAGTACATGTTTTTCAATAGAGCAACACTGCCAAAAGCGTGGGTGGGTGTGGATATGACCAAGGTGCTGCGACCGAGGTGCTGCTAGCCAAGGTGCCAAGACTAGTCCGATCCCGAGACCTCGAGAATTGAGAGGGAGGAAGAAAGCAGGATTTGAGGTAAAGGCGAAATCCTCGCTTGCAATAGTTCTTGCTTTGATCAGATAAAATGGGAGCAGTCCATACACATCACGAACTTCGTATCGATGACAGGTGAAGGAAAATTAGATTGAGATGGGAGGAGGGAAGGAGGAGGGGGGATATGAAGAGTGAAAAACAACTTGCCAGTTAGCCAGCCTTACTACTAACAAGACTAGATGGCTTTTGCCAGAGCTTGGACATGTTGGATGCCACGGGTTGAGATTATGAATCTAGTTGAGAGGCGCAGGAGATTTGTTGGTGTTGGAAAAATACTTGCCTGGTGCTCCTGGAGGTAACTACTACGAATATTATCTTTCCCATAAAAGCTCCAGGAAAGGAAAGAGTTACAGTACTACTTTCCTGGAAATCCAGCGCCTTCCTTAAATGTTGGCTGTGTAAGATCACGAAAACCAACTAAGCCATGTCTTACAATGCCCCCGAGAAATGTAGCATTTGGTTCCTGAATAGGCATAGGCCGAGGAAGGGTTTTTTATTAGGAGATGCTTCCAGGGAGAGAGGCCGAGAGCTTCAGCAATCAGCTAGCCTTCGAACGTACGGCCCAGGCCGGTCGTGGTACGCACGGTCTAGCCATAAATTTGTCAGTGCTTCTAGACTTGTAGGCCTCAAGCTTGAAGGAGACGTCATCGATTTTAAGCTTGTCTTGGCTACATGATACTTTCTACAGCTCGTTTTTGATTCTCGGATTTATCGACTTTATTGTTGCTTGCGTGCGTTGTGAAATAATCATTGGTCATGAAAACGCAGTAGGATTGTCGCAATTGTGCAGCGACCAAATTAGCACATAGTGCTATCCAAATGTGGCAGGCGGGGTATGCCACAATAATTTTTTTATCAGATTTGATCATCATTATCAATCTTTCTTTTTATCAATTTCACTGATTATCTGATGATCAGATAATTCTGGTCCTTTTATCGAATTTATCAATCGCCAAGAACTTGTCAAATGTCACAAGCTTTTCTATCTACTTGACGAAGGCTAAATTATATCCGAAGGTACTTCTAACTACATGTGGAAGGCGGCCCGGGTACGGGCATACGTACGTTTATTCATTTTTTATCAGATCTTTTAAGAGGATAGAAAGGGGCCGTTTCTTGAACAGCTTTAGCTGTTACTCTATCTAATGCTTTCTGCCCTAACAAGAGGAGGGAGTCCGGCCTGATTGAAATTAGTTTGACGCCTCTACCTACAAGATTTCTCGTCGCTTACCTATTGCAAGACCACATTACAGATACCACGGATCTTTCTAATGGCCACTCAGACACGCATTGATACGCCTGCGCCGTCCCCCCAGCGCCAGAAGCTATCAATTTTGTACGGCCCAACGGATGTCCCATTGGTAGACCTCACTTTGGGCGACCTCCTCGAGCTCCAGGGCTACCAGTATGGAAACAGGGAGTGTCTGGTGATACCATGGACTGGAGCAAGATGGACCTACCACGACCTCAATCGCCAAAGCTGTTTGATTGCCCACGCTCTTCTGGATATGGGCATTGGCGTTGGTGATAGAGTGGGCATTATGGCGGGAAACTGCGAGGAATATGCTGCTGTTTTCTTCGGGGCGTGCAAAATTGGTGCCGTTCTTGTGATTCTAAACAACACATACACTTCTACCGAAGCAATGTATGGTCTGAGTTTCTCTGGTGAGTCCAGCACCATTATTCAACGGTACTAAGTAAAGTAGTGCTAATGCGGCGAAAAAAAGAGTGCAAAGTCTTCTTCACCACGCGCAAGATCGGTCATGTGAGCAACGCGAAGCTGCTCACTGAGTTGGATAACACTGTAAACGCACCAGCTGTGATCATGCTACGCGGTGCCAAAGATGAAAGGTACCCCACGTACGATGAGCTGGTTGAGAAAAGCAAAACGAAAGATCACCGGCGTCTTATCAGGGTCGCTTCCAAGGTTCTGCCTCACCAAGTCGCCAACATGCAGTTTACCAGTGGCACAACGGGTCATCCAAAAGCTGCAACATTGACGCATCAGTAAGTAGAAGTGTATCCCGTTTGCTTCCATTATTCCTAGCATCTTTTTGCATCTAACAATGCCTAGCAATCTTGTCAATAATGCACGCTTCATTGGTGATAGAATGAGACTCACCCCTGATGATATTCTGTGCTGCCCTCCTCCCCTCTTCCACTGTTTCGGGCTTGTTCTGGGGCTTCTCAGTGTGGTTACTCATGGAGCCAAGATTGTTTATCCAGCAGAGGTGTTCAATCCCACTGCCACTTTGAAAGCAATCACCGATGAATCATGCACAGCCATTCATGGCGTGCCAGCCATGTTCGACACTCTGCTGTCGCTGCCCCGACCAGATGGATTTAAGCCACGCCTGCGAACTGGCATTATCGCTGGGGCGCCGGTACCGCGGTACTTAATGGAGAAGCTGGTCAACATTCTCGGGATGACCGAGTTCACTAGTAGCTACGGGCTAACCGAAGCATCGCCAACTTGCTTCAATGCCTTCACTGACGATGCCCTCAGCAAACGGCTGACCACGGTGGGGACTCTGATGCCGCATGCCATGGCCAAGATCGTTGACCATAACGGGAAAATAGTGCCTATCGGCCAACGTGGCGAGCTGTGCATGGCCGGCTACCAGCTACAGACAGGCTACTGGAACAACTCGGCCAAAACGAACGAATGTATGGTGCGCGATGTCGCTGGAACATTGTGGCTGCACACGGGCGACGAAGCGATGTTTGACAAGGATGGCTACTGTACGATTACAGGTCGTTTCAAGGACATCATTATTCGAGGTGGTGAAAATATTTACCCACTTGAGATTGAGGAGCGACTGATGGACCACCCGGCTATTTCACGGGCCATTGTTGTCGGCATTAAGGACGACCACTATGGCGAAGTGGTTGGCGCCTTTCTCGAGATTGAGGAGAGCGTAGGGAAGGCGGTTCCGTCCCAGGATGAGATTCGTGGCTGGGTACGGACGCGGCTAGGCAGGCACAAAGCTCCAAGTCACGTGTTTTGGCTGGGTCAAAACGGGATCCCGAAAGAAGTGCCGTTGACTGGCAGCGGAAAGGTGCGCAAATTCGAGATGGCTGCCCTAGGAACCGAACTGGTGAAGAGGGCGAAGGGCAAGCCAATATCCAAGCTGTGAGAGAGAAAACAGAAGCGCAGTAGTTTGTGCATGCATAAAATAGAGTCGATATTATGAAAAGTGGGTCCTTGAACCTTACCCTAGGATCTGATAAGAAAAGCTTTGATCCCCTCTATAGAAATGCACACTACCACCCTTTTAACTATTTTAGAGGCTCAAGAGCTTGAGGGGATGTCGGGCTTCCGAGGCTGCAACTCCTGCATAGTTTTATCTGCAGCAGATGAGAGTGATTATCTGTCTTTTCTGCGAGTTTCATGATTATGACTTTTCCTGTACTGTCCACTGCGTTTTGTTCTTGTTTTTCTTTGTATTTTTTGGTGAAGTCTATCTTCTTGGTAGTTACTTTGTCGTCGGGTCACTCTTGCCCTCTTTGTTTTGCTGTCAAGCTTTGCGCTGCTTACTTTCAGTGAGCGATTATTTGCAATCCCGAGCATTGACAGATTCGTTTTGCTTCTATAGCTGTATTGATTTTGTATCGCAGTTGTAGCCTTATCCAACCTTATCGTCTCAGCGTTTTGATTTTCTCCCCATAGCAGCATTATCACCATATTATTTAGTTACTGACCTTGCTTCTGTACCGCTTAGTGAGGATGTCTGATAGGGCGCCTATCCTACATAATAATCCACGACATCAGAAGACAGATTATGGAACTGAGAATCTGAGCGGCGGCCAAAATGCTGCAAGCTCTCAGCAACCAGGGCTGTTGCCAATAGAAGAGGAACGCGCCGCCATTGCCGATCTTCCAGCAGGAGTTGCCGAAGTTGAAGCTGTGACAATGGTCTGGACAGTTCGCGATCTCAAGATTGCGTATGCCTTGATTTGGTTCATTTACTTGGTAGACACCCTTCAGCAGACAACCACTGGTAATCTCCTTGCTTGGGTTACGTCTGACTTCTCGGCCCATTCCCTTACTGCTGCAACAACTGTGGTCTCGTCACTGCTCAGCGGGCTCTTGAAACCAACCCTGGCAAAAGTGCTGGACACATGGGGCCGGCCCCAGGGATACGCCATTTCTGTGGCTACGCTGACCATTGGCCTGATGACAATGGCGGCTTGTAACGGAGTGGAAGTGTTTGCGGCCGGTCAGGTATTTTATTGGGTGGGCTACAATGGCCTCTCGTATACTCTCAACATTTTCATTGCTGATACTTCGGCACTCAAGAACCGGTCCTTGATGTTTGCTTTTTCTACATCGCCGTATCTGATCACTACTTTTATTGGTGGCTTTGTAGCAGATGCATTTCTAGGAGGGCCTGGCTGGCGCTGGGCATACGGCGTATTTGCTGTCATTACACCCGCAATCACCATGCCGTTGTTTGTTCTCATGTGGCGCAAGCTCAAGACAGCCAAAGAAGCCGGTCTTGTCCCCGTGAGGCCTAACACTCGAACCCGGTGGGAAAGGATTAAAAGCTACTTGATAGATTTTGATGTCGTTGGCCTGATTTTGGTTGTAACAGGCTCGGCGCTGCTCCTTTTGCCTTTCAATCTCTATACCCGCCAACGAGAGGGCTGGAATTCGCCCTTGATCATCGCCATGCTCGCCGCAGGCAGCGCCTTAACAGCAATATTCGTGATATATGAAGTATTTTACGCTCCCGTCAAGTACATCCCGTACTCTTTTTTCAAGGACCGCACCATAGTGGGCGCGTTTGCGCTTTCTGCCATCCTCATGGCTTGCTTTTACACCTGGAACTCGTACTTCTCGTCGTTTCTGCAGGTCGTCAACAATTTGGATGTGGTTCAGGCGAATTACGTTTCCAATATTTTTACGATTGGATCGTGTCTTTGGTCAATTGTCACAGGTGTTATAATCCGCAAAACCGGCCGCTTCAAGGGGCTTGCCCTGTATTTCGGCGTACCGTTAACTATCCTTGGTGTGTCACTCATGATCAAATTCCGACGGCCTGGAGTTAATATTGGCTACGTGTGCATGTGCCAGATTCTTATTGCGCTTTCTGGGGGCACTCTCGCCATCACCAAAGAAATGGCCGTCATGGCTGCGGTCTCGCATCAACAAATCGCCATCATTTTGGCTGTAGAGGCTATGTTTGCTAGTCTGGGTGGTGCTGTTGGATCGACGATAGCCTCGGCAATTTGGCAACATACATTTCCCCAGAAGCTACAGGATTACCTACCCGATGAAGTCAAGCCTGAATTAGCTAAGATTGTTGGCAGCATAGCGGTGCAAAAAAGCTACCACGTAGGGTCTGCAGCCCGAGATGCCATCGAGAAGGCTTATGCTGAGTAAGTCATTATTTTTCTTTTTGGTTCTTTTTTTCTCCTTTTTTTAATTCACCTAGACTATGCTAACTGTGCCTTCTTAACGCAGCACCCAGCGTGTGATGCTCATAGTTACATCAGCCGTGTTGGCTTTTTCCATCATTTGTGTTGCCGTTTGGCGAGACTACAACGTGAAGGAATACAAACAGGTCAAAGGGACCGTCGTGTAGTCGGTTGGTTGGGGGCTGGATGGACCTGACGGGATAAATACAGTACCCGAGGCTGTTGTATGTAGTCAACGTTTAAAGGAATATAAATTATAGCCAATATTTCCTGTTCACCAGTCTCAACTCGGCCTCCCATCCCGCTTGACGAGAGGGACAAAGTACATGGGCTAATATTAGCGTAGGATCTCGAGGACCCCTGTAATTATTTGGGCCCCAGCCCATTTCACCCCACTTGCCAAATGCAGGAGCCACTGGGTGATGACCCCTATCCGGAAGAATACCGGGTAAACTTGCGATATGTATGCGTAGTTGGTGGAAGAACTCAATTCAGTCCTACAAGAAACATCTAAACAACACAATAAGAGGCCCAAGTCTACAGCTATCATGAACCTATTGCGTTTGACGAGGCCTTCCCGGATATAGTACGGGCTAGGAATTCCGTAGGAGAACCTTGGTCGTTACAGCAATGCCTGTAGGATTTGCAGTGATTTGTAACAGGCAACTAAAAGGAATTTCGAAACGGGTACCAACAGTAGCTGTACCTGGTGTTAATATGACAGCACATCAATGCCACTAACACGGGCTGTCTAGTGAAAAGACCCCAAGTCAAAAAAAAGTAACTGGCTATCTAAACCTATTCTCTCTCCTCAAAAAGCATCACTTCCTATTTGCCCTTTTCGCAATCAGTTTCAATCACCAGCTGCGTCTCACTATGGCACCTTCTACGCAACAACTCTCGCTCTCAACTGCGGCCACTGGCTCTCCTATCCTGGCTCTGCCACATCCGTACCTCTCTGCATATACGCTTCGCGAGACCTCTGATGACCAATATGCCATCGACGAGACAGGTGCGCCCAAGTCTGTCCTGCCGGCTCCAGTCGTCCGTTCCGACATCCGCCTTAGCGATTTCACTGAGCTGAAGAGTAGCGAGACGCCTGTCGGCTCCAACAACAGCGCCTGGGCACGTGCTCGCCGGTCGCCTTTGAGCACTGTCTCCTGGTCTGCTTCATCACCGCCATCTATGGCCCAGCTATGGCTGGCTATCTATGTGCTATTTACCATCCGGCCAAACGTCGAGCATTTTCGTCTTGGTCTGCAGGGCAACGGTGCATCAGTGTTATGTGCTCAAGTAAAGGCTGTAGCGCTGGCGGTCGACCATCCACGACAGATTGGTGGCTCTGAAAGCGACAGCGCAAACACTGGCCATACCACATTGCTGGTTCTGCGCAGCATGTTCTGGCAGGGTGCGGGATCGCCGTTTGGCCCGCGATCGGTGTGGACGCCATCCGAGTCACTAGCTCGCGAGGGGCTAGCACTGGATACTTTCCCGATAACACCGTCACAGCACACCATGACAGTGACATCTGCGGGTGACCCTTTCAATCCCCAGTGCTACCAGCAAACTTGGCATCCTCTGCGACCCTCCAAGCCAGTGCCAGGAACGGTAGTATACTCCCGCTACATCCCTCATCTCAATGAAAACTTTTCCATGATAGCAATCGACTACCATAATGCAGAGCATTTGAAGCTGTTCCATGAATGGCAAAACGATCCGCGTGTTTCACAAGGCTGGAACGAGACAGGTACACTAGACGAGCATAGAGAGTATCTACGTCGGATAGACGAAGACCCGCATCAATTCTCGGTGCTAGCACGCTTTGACGACACATGCTTTGCGTACTTTGAAATCTATTGGGGCAAGGTATGTGCACATGAAGTTTTCTTCAACTTATTTCGAGAATACCATCCATCTAATGCATATTTCCATAGGAGGATCGCCTAGGTGCCTACTACACTGCTGACGACTATGATCGTGGCCGCCACTCACTCGTCGGCGACGTGAGGTTTCGTGGGCCACATCGCGTGAGTGCATGGTGGAGCTCGCTGATGCACTTTTTGTTCCTCGATGACTGCCGTACGCGGTTTGTAGTGGGAGAGCCCAAGGAAACCAACAATACGGTGGTAGCATACGACCTGATGCATGGCTTTGGTATAGAAAAGTTTGTGGACTTGCCTCATAAGCGCAGTGCTTTTGTCAAGTGCTCGCGCGAGCGCTTTTTCCAGATTTGCCCGCTGGGAGAGAACGAGAAGGTTGTGGGTGGGATGCGTATCGGGCTTGTGGCTAAGCTGTAGAAAGCAGAGATATAAAAGTTTTAGACAAAAAGTGCAAGGCTAGCCTATCATAAAGACGAGCATTGAAGTCTCGGATATTGAGTATTAGACTAAGTGTTAAGTATTTTTTGGAGAGCTAGAGCCAACAATTTACTTAATTTTCCTTCTTATGGTAACCGCCCTTTTTGCTTGCAGCTCTCTTATACTACGACTCAGTTCTCTTTATTCTTAGTTGCCCTACCACCAAGTCCCATATAGTCCCAGCAGATGCTAAAGCCAAGATCGTCCCGAAAGTACATCTCCATCACATCTTCACCAAACTTGACGTCATCTGGCCCTCCAGTCGCCAGCGCCTTTTTCCCGATAGCTAAGCCAATAACAGGAGGAAATTCGTCCAGATTGTTGAACTCAGGATTGTAGTCTGGAAATATATCGGCCAAGATGGATTGGTGCACGTTGTAGGCGGCGTGGTATCCCATGTGCATCGCGCCGCCACATCGTTTGATACCGCTCCACTGTGCGATATCGCCCAGGGCAAAGTGTGACTTGTGATTGGGCGTGCCTTCTGTGAAGCACAGGCTGGGCTCGATTTTTATGTACCCCTCGGAGTTCACTGCACTGCTAGGTAGATAGCTAGAGGTCGCCGTTGGGCTTGATAGAGCCATAATAACCTCACTAACCTCTAGCTTGTGGCCATTTGTGAAGGTGACTTCTTTAGTGACAGAGCCGTCCGCTTCTGTTGTCTCTTTGACGCTTTCTAAGCGGTGCTCCATCAAAGGCTCGACTCCGCTTTCGCGCAGCAGATCTAACGATGCGTCCTTGGCTGCATCGCAGAGAGCCTCGGCAGACAATAGCTTAGTTCGAGAATGTGCAAGCCTGACTGTGACATCGGGCTGAACTGATTTGAGCTCTGCAGCCATTTCAATACCAACAGCACCTATAAATAAGAGAGGGTTAGCAAGCTAGCTAGACAGTTTACTAGATATTTGGTGATTCTCATTTTCTTTCTTTGCTGTTTTACTTACCTCCGCCAACGACAAGCACGCCCTTAGGCGCTTTTGTCGACCGAGAAATTTGACCCTGAGCCTCTTTCAGATACTCTTCACGGGTGAGACTGAGTGGCACGCTCGGGAAGCGACGACGTAGGCCAGATGAACATAGTACGTAGTCATAGTTCTCCTGGCGAGGCTTTTGCGCTAGGTGCTCTAAAACCGTGGCCTTCTTTTGCGCTGGGTCGATCTTTTGCACGCTACCGTGGATAAAGCGCACATTTGGCCGCTGGATCTCTGGTATGTCTGCGAACTTGACCCAGAACCTTTCGGCAAACTTAGTCGATGCAAATGCGAGGGGACCGCCAATGAGATGGACTGCAATAGTTGTTAGTAAGCTTATCTCAAGGCAGGTTTTCAGGCTCTCAGCACTCACAAAAGCCGTCACGCTCGTCTACGATGGTGATTTCAATGGGTAGGGTCTTGGCCTCAGGGTGGTGCTTATACTCGGAGTGGCCAATACGGGGTTGTAGGCCGCTCGCAAGATCAAGCAGATTGACCGTAGCCGAGAGGCCAGCATAAGAGCCACCAACAACTAGAACGCGGGTGGCAGGACGAATCAAAGCGGGCATATTTGCAGCACGGATTTCAGAGTGCATGTCAGCACAAGTATGAGTATGAGTATGATGAGTCTGGAGATCTGAGGGAAAAGAGGCAACACTCGAGAGAGAAAGGAGACAGGAGTGTTGAAAGGAGCAAAGCGGAAAAGTACTGAGACCGGAGACGCAGGGAATAATTGGTCCTACGGGGTGGTCAGGCAACGAAAGGACTGCGAGACCGGTGCTGCACAGCAAAAGTAAAATGAACAAATGGGATAAATGTGGCAGGATAATGAGTGATTGCCCGAGGTTAGAGCTCATAGCGACATAGAACAAAGTTACTTAGAAGCCTGGACTCGGATCCTGATGGGTCTTCCGAGCCTAAACACATCTGCTATTTTCCTTCGTCGTCGTATGCGTTTATCTAATTCAACGCTGGTTACTGTGTCCCAGATAGGCATAGAATCATTAGCAGCTCGGCCCGGGCCTATAATAAACAAAATAAAAATGCACTGAATGGATAACAGGCCTTTTCTCCTCACTCTCCCCCCCCCCCTAGACAAAAATTATCAGATCCGTTGGGAAAGCGTGATTGGTCAGTAGGCATGCGGTGCAAAACTAACAGAGCTCCTGCCACTTGTGTCAGCTCATGCTGAAACCGAGGCAAAAGGATTCTTTCCCTTAGATTTAACACGGGGCAGCTTCCCAAATAGGGCAAGTGGTACAAAAAAGCTCTTGCCAAGTGTTTTTCCCGCTCATGCCTAGTGTAGGATCAGTGACAGCTCTGCAAACTTACCGTTTAGGGTAGCTGCCTAAAGAGGCAGTTAGCCGGTCCATTTCTTACCTTTGCTCCAGTTTCGATACCACATCGGAGGGGTCCCCGGCACTTGGAATTGACACCCGTCCTTCATTTACTCCACTAAAGTCTACTCGACCTCACTTCCATTCTCACTGGAACTTTTATGTGACTGTTAGTTTGGCTAGGTGAAGGATGAGCTTGCCTGCTAGCTTAGCTTGTGACAAAATGCCAAGGCAAATTATCTGATCAAACTTTGTTATTAACTACGGACATACTATTCCCTTGATTTCGCCCGGCCCGAAGTCGCAGTGCAAAAGGATGCCAGAAATGTAGCAGCATTTAATTTGGCAGTGAGAGAATGCTAGGACAATCCAACCAGGCTAGGACCCGGTCCAAAGGAGGAGGAACATCACTGGGCTTGGAGCTAAGGTCTGTTTTAGCTGCAGCCTACTAACGAAATTCTAGACAAGCTGGAAACCTACTACCAGATGTTTGTTTCCCCTGCTTTTTCCTAGCTCTTTTGTTTTCTCTCTTTGACATGAGCCATCTGATTAGCTAGCTTTTGTGCCCTAACTAAAAAGATCTGATAACCATCTTGGCATACAACCTTTGTTTTTTTACCCTTTTCAAGTTCTTGGAGCTTTATGAAGAGCCATCCATAGTCATTCCACTGTTGTAGCTTTAGATTCTACACAACACTGTAACGAACGCTCAGATCATGGCATCAAGGCGATCAAGATCGCCTGTATCTAATGCAGCTGGTCAGGGGAAGGACACAGCAACGTCTGTAGCCGTAGTAAGTAGCTGTCCCAAATCTACTCATCTATTTGATTTTTATTGACCTGCTTTTCTCATGGTAGATACCGCCTCAAAAGAAGTTCTCGGGTCTCTCTTACTTTCGGCTCCTGCTATACTCCAATCCAACATGGTTCGACATCTTTCTTCTCATTACCGGCTTCTTTAGCTCTATTGCTGCCGGTATACCAATGCCCCTGATGGCTATCCTTTTTGGCGAACTCATAGACGACATGAGTGATATGACATGTGCCAGCGATGATTCAAACAGCAGTAGTCTTGAATTGCAACAAGCCAAGGACCGCTATCAAGACCAAGTTAACGAAAAGGTAGTGCTCCTTTTATGCGCTGCCTCTGCAGGCCTCCTTCTCATCTACATCTACGCTGTATCGTGGTCTCTCTTCAGCCAACGACTGTCCCACCGTATTCGCGACCGGTACTTTTCTGCGCTTCTGCGTAAGGATGCCGAGTTCTTTGACACACGGCCAGCTGGCGAAGTCTCATCCAAGCTTAACAACGATATTCAGACTATCCAGACCGGGACCAGTGAGAAGGTTGGCCTGTTTACTGGCAGTCTGTCCTTTTTCGTAGCTGCTTATGTTGTGGCATTTACACGCGATCCCGAGATTGCTGGTATGCTAGTTTCAGCATTGCCAGCCTTTTTGCTAATGGGCTTCTTCGGGTCTAAGTACACGCAAAAGTTTGCTGTCTCCATGTCTGAGGCTCTAGCCAAAGCAGCGTCGATTGCATCAGAAGCGCTATCTCATGCTGCCGTAGTTCAAGCCTTTGGAGCGGCGCCGCGTCTGGAGAGCAAGTTCGCCGCCAGCACTTTAGCTGCGCAAAAGGCGGGTATTAAAAAGGCGGTAGCTACTGCCATTCAGGCTGGCCTGCTGTACTTTATTGCCTACTCGGCCAACGCGCTAGCCTACTGGAAGGGCGCAATGAAGATCGCGGACACAGTTGCCGGTAAGACTTCGGGCTCGTCCGTGGGGCAGATCTACTCAGTTGTATTTATTCTTGTCGATGCTTGCATTGTTCTCGGCCAGATTGCGCCTCTTCTACCTGTTTTTGGAGCTGCTGCTGGGGCTTTTGACCGTCTTGTCGAGGATATTGAGCACAAATGCAAGATCAACGACAACGACGAGTCTCTCGATAATCTATCTGTTGACAGCCCTGGGGCCTTGGAATTTAACAACGTCGTCTTTTCCTACCCCTCCCGGCCCGACAACCCAGCTCTCCGTGGCCTCTCACTTTCATGCCCAAGTGGAAAGCACACAGCTATTGTTGGTCCATCTGGAAGTGGCAAGTCGTCGCTTGTTAGCCTTATGGTCCGGTTGTATGACCCTACTAGTGGCTCTGCCACCTTTGATGGTCGTGATCTGCGTTCCGTGAGCTTGCGCAGCCTTCGAAGCATGTTTAGCATAGTACAGCAGGAGCCATCGCTACTTAGCCGCTCCATTTTAGAAAATATTGCCCTTGGCCTTGTCAACTCGCCGCGTCCCGAGCACAAATCTCTCCAGGAAACCTTACTAGGGACCAACCTCAAGGCTCTTGCAGACAAAATTTGTCAAGGCGAAGACATGATGACTGCAGCTAAGACTATTAGTGTCAATACTGCTATTATTGCAGGCCTTGTCAAAGATGCCACTGACATGGCTGATGCTTCCGCCTTTATTGATCACTTGCAGGACAACTACGGTACTAATGTCGGGTCCTCGGGCGGCTTGATCTCTGGTGGTCAACGCCAGAGGCTTGCCTTGGCTCGAGCTCTGATCCGTAATCCCAAGATTCTCATTCTTGATGAGGCTACAGCGTCACTAGACTCTGAATCTGAGCAACGCATTCAAGCCTCCATTGACCGAGTTGCTCAGGGTGGACGCACCATCATCTCTATTGCGCATCGTCTATCTACTATTAAAAAGGCAGATAACATTATCTTTCTCAAGGATGGCCAGATTCAGGAGCAAGGCACTCATTCTCAGCTCATGGCTCAAGGTGGTTTATATTCCAAGATGGTCCACCTACAAGATATCAGTCAAGAAGAATCTGGTGATGAATCCAATGCCGAGACATCAATCAAAAACTCTTCAAGTCTGGACCTAGGTAATGACGAAATGGCACAATCAAAGTTCACAAACGGGCTTAATCTAGCAACCTCCAAGATCTCTATCAAATCCCAGGCCGACCAAGAAGAAGAGGTCATCAAGAAACTGCAGCTCGATGAACAGCTCTCCTTTGGCACTGTACTCAAACGCCTCTTCAGCCTCATTCGTCCCGACATCATGTGGCTGTTAATTGCCTTCTTTGCAGCAACTTTAGTCGGCAGTGTGTTCTCTGGTGCAGGCATTATCTTTGGCAACACGGTTGGCCGTCTAAGCCCTTGTCATGAGCTTGATTATATCAGAGACACTGGCCGTCTATTTGGCGGTATGATGTTTATGCTAGCCGTGGTCGAATTCTTTGCTAATCTTGTCTCGTGGTCTGCCTTCGGATATGTGGCTGAGAAGCTACTCTTCCGCGTTCGGGTCCTGGCTTTCCGGTCATTATTTGAGCAGGGCATGGAATTCCATGAGTCCGAGGATCGCTCCCCCTCTACTTTGCTATCGCTCATCACCAAGGATACGTCGGCTTTAAGCGGGTTCAGTGGCTCTGTCATGGGCCAAGGCTTCGCCGTGTTTGTCAACCTGGTCTTTGCCATTATCCTGTCACACATCGTGAACTGGAGGATTGCCCTAGTCTGTCTTGTTGTAATCCCTCTTATGCTGGGAGCCGGTATTCTACAATATCGCGAACTTGCAAAGTACGAAATGCGTAATGCCGGTGCATTTGGCAGTGCTGTGGCTATTTCGGTCGAAGCCGTTAACTCTATAAAGACCGTGTCAGCACTATCCCTAGATCAGGAGATTCTCGGGTCTTACCGCCGTGCTCTAGATGAGCCTCGCAAGGGAATTTTTGCTGCTGCGGCTTTCGCGAACATCTGGCTAGCTCTAGCCAACTCTCTTGGAAACATCATTTATGCTTTCGCGTACTGGTGGGGGGCCAAGCAGATCATTGCCGGCCATGCCACCCAGGCTGACTTTTTCATTATTCTAATTGCCATGCTTGTGGGTGCCCAGCTATGGGGTCAGATGTTTGCTTTAGCTCCCGAAATCTCACGTGCTCGCTCTGCAGCCTCCCGTCTTATCAGGATTATTGACATGGGATCAACAGATTGCAAATCCGCACGCAACCTAGATCGCAATCTAAACATAAACAACTCCAAAGAAGAGCCAGATGAGGAGTCACGCATTGTTACCGGCGAAAAAACCCTTACTCTTGAGGGTAGTCACAGGGGAGTGAGTGTTGAATTCCAACATGTCTCTTTCTCGTACCCCGCTCGCCCCGACATCATGATTCTTGATGACACGTCGTTCCGTATTGAGGCTGGCCAATTTTGTGGTCTTGTAGGTCCATCCGGAGCTGGAAAGTCAACCATCATGTCGCTTGTCCAACGCATGTATTCTTGTACGTCTGGTAGCATCACTCTGGGTGAAAACGAAATCTCCCGAGATGATGTTACTTTCCGCGATGATACTGCGATTGTACCCCAGGACCCAACCCTATTTGATGGCACCATTCGTTTCAATGTCGGCTTGGGTGCTAGACCTGGAACCGAAGCTAAGCAAGAAGATATCATCATTGCTTGCAAGTTGGCCAATATGCATGAGACCATAATGGCTTTGCCCGATGGCTATGATACCGAGTGTGGGCCCAACGGCTCGCGTCTATCGGGTGGCCAAAGGCAGCGTCTAGCCATTGCCCGCGCTCTTGTCCGCAAGCCCCGACTTCTACTATTAGATGAGTCCACCTCAGCCCTTGATGCCGAGAGCGAGCGCGTTTTACAGGACAGCATCGATAAAGCATCGGCAGGGATCACTGTTATTGCCATCACACACCGTCTTCACACCGTCCGCAAGGCCGATGTGATTCTAATGATCGAGAGGGGCGCGGTTGTCGCTCGGGGAACTCACGATGAGCTAATGGCAACTAATGAGACCTACCGCAACAACGCCACACACCAAATGCTAAGCACATGAGCGTCTCTGTTCTATGTTTCATGTTAATATTTTTAGTTAAAGTCAGAGGAGAATAAATACTGAGAGCGTGATAACGATCGAGATACCTACAGAGAAAAACACTCTATCTGTTGGTATAAGTCAATCTGAATGTGGATAGCCATGAGAATATTGGTGACCGAACTCAAACCCCTTCTTTATGCAAAGGTGGCGTGAATCCAATCGTGTTGGTAATGTCTGATTTCTTCTCTCTATCTATTGCGATGCGGTCGGTCGTTCTACGTAGTAATAGGGGTCGACTCTGCCCATGGCGGTGTATCATATGCCATGGCTTAGTCACCTCTATCCTGCCGTTATTATGAACCACATCATAGACTACATCGACACTGACTTTCTCTTTGAAAGTCGTGGTAGTTCAAGGCTGATGTGGTCCAAGAAACTAAATACACACAAAAAAATAACAAAATTGTTTCTCGACTGAATTCTCCTACAATCCCCCTCTACCCATCCCTTCTCTTCCAGTGCGATGCAATCCGTGTCTATCACCTTAGTCAGTGCATCACATGCTGCACGGCCGCGAAGAGATCGAAGGCCGCATCGGGCTGGCATACCGGTGTAACGTATGCAGCCCGGGCCCGTTGAGAGACATACTGTTGCTTTGAGCAAGGAGGAGGGAGACTCCGGAATATGGACCTGCGTGCTGAGCCGGTCCAGCCCTTGCTGAATGACCAATATGAGCTTACAACAAGGTTCTATCATATTCGGTGAGAAGGAGGGGATTGAGTAGGAGGAGAAACTGGAAGATGCGGTCAACAAAGCATATATAGTCTTGATGTCGCCCAATGTTGGTAGTTTAGTTTTGTTTCTTGTTTACCTCCCGAGAACTTAATAATAAACTGCGTTGGACCTAACTGTCAGTCTTCTACACACTTAGCAAACCCTTCACAGCATGCGCCCCTCCACATACGATGTGTGTCTCATGGTGCGTACCGACAATATCTATGGCATCGTGGGCCTCCAAACAGACGATACACTTATTCTCCGTAATGAGGCTTTTGCCGACCTTGAGAAGACATCCCTGCAGGAAGCTGGCTTCCTTCCCAAGCCGCGTGAACCCCTCACGAGCAGCCACCAGCTCAAATTCAACGGTGGCTTGCTCGGTCTAGATGCAGACGGTTCACTCTACCTTTCATAGACTGCCTAGGTGGTTAACATAACCCCCATTACCCAGGAGCCTCAAACCACTAAAGGCACACGAGGTAGAGTCTCCCCCCTCCTCCTTACTCAAAAGCAACAGCATGTCTCTCAACGGGCCCGGGCTGCATACGTTACATCGGCATGCCAGCCCGATGCGGCCTTCGATCTCTTCACGGCCGTGCAGCACACGGAACCCGACGTCGAGGACATATAGAGGGGATTGTAACAGAATTCAGTCGAGAAACGATTTTGGCATTTTTTCTGTATGTATTTAGTTTCTTGGACCACACCGGCCTTGAACTATCACGACTTTCAAAGAGAGAGTCAGTGTCGATGTAGTCTGTGATGTGGTTCACAGTAACGGCAGGATAGAGGTGACTAAGCCATGGCATATGATGCACCGCCATGGGCAGAGTCGACCCCTATTACTATGTAGAACGACCGACCGCATCGCAATAGATAGAGAGAAGAAATCAGACATTACCAACACGATCGACACTATCAATGTTACTCTTGTAAAACTGCGGCAAGTACGCTTACATGAATATTTACTTATGATATGCATATATGCGATAGAAGAGGAGTATTTCCTATATTCTGCAAGCGGGAGCACAGCCGATCTCCACAAAACCCATTTATTAGCCTATTTTGAGCTATATCTTGGTTGCACACGGCTCTAGGCGCTTCCAAAAATCCAGACTAAGTCAAAACTAAAGGCTCATCGCTGAAGGGGCTTAAATCTCAAGTGTCCTTGTTCCATTTTATGCACAGACGCAAATTCGCTAGTTGATATTAGTGTTTCTAATTTTGCGCCTCGCAGTTGTAACAACACTTGTTCTTGCCAAGACTTGAAAACGTGAGGTGAGGCTCTACGCTACCCTCAAAGTCACGAGGCCGCCTTTGCTTAGTCATTACGAAAAGCCTTGAGCTCCACTGAAAATATGACACTGATTGGTCTGACAGCCACAAGTTTACGACCCATTAGTGGTCCTTGCTCATTATCTCGTCCGTTATCGTCAACCTTCAGAAAGCTAAAAAGCTAGTAGTCTACTATATGGGGGCGAAGCTGATATATACAACTTTTAAGCTCGGGCACAGTCTAGCACTGACTTCTTTCCACCCACATCTATCCAACTTGGCCGGCTCCCACTCTTAATCAACTAACCCCTCAATCTATCAACCTATCAACCAAGCAGCTCTCCATTTTATTTATTTCTTCATCTTTCACTATCCACCATTCCGTCCCTACCTCGCTCCTCAGGCCCCTCCTCTACAGTCATATCGTCGACCACGCCGCCCGCACGCTCGAGCACTGCTGCTGCTTCCACTTCGCATCTTGGAGGAGGGAGCGACTATACCCACACCGGCGACATTGAACTTGCACCGTTAGAATTTCAACGCTCATCCCAAGAGGCTCTACGAGAACAAAAACGACGCGATAAAAGGCAACGGCTTCTACAGCAGGAAGAAATGAGGTTCTCTCACAGTATCCAGTTCAATGCTGTACCGGACTGGAGCAGTCATTACATCGCTTACAGTAACCTAAAAAAACTGTCGGTCTCCTATCTCTATAGCTTCAACCCTGACGTGCATCCAGTTCTGACTGTCTACCCCATAGCATCTACTCCCTCGAAAAAAGCACCCATCTAGCAAGTGGCGGTGATACCGAATCGCGGCCCCTGATTTCACGCGAAGATCCCGAAGTCGTGTTCACTCGCGCCCTCGATGTCGAGCTTGAGAAGATCTCGTCCTTCTTTGTCGCCAAAGAAGGCGAACTCGACGATGAAATGAGCCAGGTGCTACACGATGCCGACAACTATGACCAAGAGGCCGCTGACCAACTTGAAGATGCTCGAAACCCCACTGATAATGACCGCCGCCGTCCCCGCACCGGCAGTGTGGGGAGCCTTCGCTCCCAAGATGACTACGCTGCTGAAGACTCGGATGAGCGTGACTCGGATGATGAAACCACTGGCTTGAACAAATCTCGTCTAAGCCTCGGTCGTCGTCGTACAGCTCCTGCAAATGCAATGCACTCATCCATGCACACCGGCACCGATATCACAGCCTCTACTGAAATTACACGCTCATGGCGCCGCATGAGCACCACCATGGACGAATTCAACGAGCGAAGCTATCTCTATTCGTCGGGAATTCTGCTCAAGAAACGCATCATTAGCTTGTATGTGCAACTGTGCGAGCTCAAGTCTTACGTGCAACTCAACAAGACTGGCTTCCGCAAAGTTCTCAAAAAGTTCGATAAGATCCTGGACAAGAAACTGCGTGAACAATACATGGCTAGTACCGTTGAGCCAGCATATCCCTTTCGCCCTGAAGCACTAGAGGCACTAGAAACGCGCATCCGTCGTATGGAGGAGGCCTATGCTGAGATTGTTACCAAGAGTAACATCGACCTCGCACGCAAGGATCTACGTTCCCACCTACGTGAGCACGTTGTCTGGGAGCGCAACACAGTTTGGCGAGACATGATTGGTATGGAACGTCGTGCTGAGGCGGCCAGTCTCGGCAAAACTCTACTAGGCCCTGACGCCGCAAGCCGGCGTTTACAGGGCGACGACGACAAAACGCCAACTAGGAAACAGCTGCGCACACCATTCGGTCGCTATGAGCTACCTGTATGGCTTTTCAGCAGCACCATGGTTACCCTACTTGTGTCTATCTTCCTGTTCGCAGCTCTGTTAGTTATTCCCATCATGGAAAAGCCTGAGCAGCAAAATTGCCTTGCCATGCTAGTTTTTGTTTCAGTGTTGTGGGCTACCGAGGCTATTCCATTGTTTGTCACTTCTCTCATGATTCCGTTTCTATGCGTCATCCTCCGTGTGGTGCTAGCAGACGATGGCACGCATCGCCGCCTCCCAGCTAAGGAAACAACCTCATACATTTTCTCCGCTATGTGGACACCTGTCATCATGCTTCTTCTAGGAGGCTTTGCCCTGGCTGCTGCGCTGTCCAAATGTGCGATTGATAAGCGTCTAGCAACTTTTGTCCTTAGCAAGGCTGGCACCAAACCTAGCACTGTGCTTCTGGCCAATATGTTTGTTGCGGCTTTTGCCTCCATGTTGATTAGTAACGTTGCTGCTCCTGTGCTGTGCTTCTCTATCATCGAGCCGATGCTTCGTACACTACCCTCAGACTCCAACATGTCCAAGGCCGTCATCATGGGCATTGCGCTGTCCTCCAACATTGGCGGCATGCTCTCTCCTATCGCATCTCCGCAGAACGTAGTAGCCATGGGTATTATGCAGCCAGAGCCTACGTGGATCCAATGGTTCTTCATTGTTATTCCTGTCGGTATCGCGTCAATTCTGCTGATTTGGGTTCTTCTTATCGCGACCTTTAACCCTGGCAAGAACACCACCATCAGCCCCATTCGCTCTATGCGTGAGAGCTTCACCGGGGTGCAGTGGTTCGTTGCAATTGTTACCATGTGTACCATTGGTCTATGGTGTGCTAGTAAGAGCCTAGAGCCTTTGTTTGGTGATATGGGCGTCATTGCCATTATCCCCATTGTCCTATTCTTCGGCATTGGCATCCTGACCAAGGAAGACTTCAACAACTTTCCGTGGACTATCATCATTCTCGCTGCTGGAGGCCTGTCTCTGGGCAAGGCAGTGAAGTCATCTGGTCTGCTAGACACGGTAGCCCACCTAGTTTCCGAGGGTGTTGAAGGCATGAGCCTATATGGTGTGCTTGCTGTCTTCTCCACTCTGATACTAATAATTGCCACGTTCATCAGCCACACCGTAGCTGCGCTGATTGTGCTTCCTCTGGTCTACGATGTCGGTATTGAGATGGACACTCCTGCTCCTAATCTACTAGTCATGGCCGGGGTCTTAATGTGCAGTGCAGCCATGGGCCTGCCTACAAGCGGCTTCCCCAATATGAGTAAGTTTGACATGTTCACCCCGGTTAAAATATGTATATATATATACACACATATACTAACAATCATTATTATAGCTGCCATCATGAAGGAAGATGCTACCGGTCAGCGATACCTGCAGGTAAAACATTTCATCAGCAGAGGTGTGCCCAGCTCAATCATCTCTTTAACAGTGGTCTTGACACTAGGCTACGGCCTCATGAAGGTAGCCAAGCTAGATTAGAGGCTGCTTCTGATACTTCATTTTCTTTTGTTTCTTTTGCTTTGCAGTTGCGTAATTTTTGGTTTATATGGTGAACAATAGATCTACTAGATTGCTGCATTTTTACGTTAGCCTAGCTTGACTTTGCGCAAAGGGTTCCATGATGGGTGGATGTAAATGAAGACTGGCGATCGTTAGAGTGCTCAAGCGACTCCATCTAATAGTTGCCGTTTAGTGACATGTACTAGCTCTTTTTACTAATAGCCGGAGCTCCTTAGTAGTAAATGGGCCTTTCTGCCACTCAGCCTTATCAACACGTCTTCTCATCAGTATACTTTTGTCTGCATTGCCACCAGCGCTTATTTGTGTTGTTATTTCACACTGCAACTACGCACCCCCAGTCTCTAGTCTTGGATTTGCATCATTTTTTTTTGTTCCATTACGCTTTTCCCTCCCTGGCTCCTGTACTCTTCGTAATATCGACAGCTATGGCCTCGGTAGGCTTGCCACTCCATTCTCATTCTTCTTCCCAACCTTCTCATATTTGTGTCCTGCTATTCTAACTTGACTATCATCTTTCCTCAAGTAGCACGGCATAATTCGCTCAGTTCATGTCCGAACTGAACAACAGCGCCAGGAAGATCTGAAAAAGATCGACAAGTACCATAAGCTTGAGGGAGAGATTCGCTCACGGGTAGGTTGTTGTCCCTAGCCAAACCCTGAACCCCGGCCGTTTCCTGTATTTGTCACTAGCTTTTAGGGTCTGATGTCATCGTACTTCCCCTCTGCTTCCGTTCCCCGATCCCCAATTCTTTCATTTTCTCCAAGATCTTGTTCGATGATGACTGAGACATGCATGCTGCACGGACTACCCTCCCTTTGTTTACCTTGTATGAAAAAACCCTCTCGCCAAGTCCGTCCACCTGAACATCACATGGTTAGCTATATATACATGCATGTGTCCCGTGATTTTAATTCTTGCCCTTGATGAGGTTCCTTAGGCCAAAGCCCAAGACTTTTCGCCCGACACGTTTGATCACACAACTCGTCTTATTCGTCTCAATCCTGAGTATTATACAATATGGAACGTGCGCCGGCGATGCATAACCTCGAGCTTATTATCCGTACTGTCGGCTGGCTCCTCCTCCTCGATGGAATCGCCGAATTCATTGCCGATTCTCACAACATCGCCCTCTACCGCCGCCTTCTCCAGTTCTTCGTCCCTCGAGACCCAATGCAGCCCCGAATCCCCGCCGACTTGGAAGCCTGGTACAACAGTTGACAAGCCAACAGCCGCTCACAGCCAGGACCTCGAAATCCTCAAAACCGAGCTCCTCTTTACCATTCCGCTGCTTATGAACCATCCCAAATGCTACTGGATCTGGGATCATCGCGTCTGGGCTTTAGAGCAGACTATCAAGAGACTCCCTGCTAAGATGGCGCGTGCCATATGGGAAGAAGAACTTGCTCTAGATAGCAAGATGCTGCTACATGACTGCCGTAACTTTCATGCCTGGGGGTATCGTCAAAAACTCACCGAACGACTCGAAAGTTCAGAGCTTCTCGGGTCAAGCATGGCGCAAGCAGAGTTTAACTATACTACGGAGAAAATCAACACAGATCTTTCCAACTTTTCCGCGTGGCATCGTCGCGCTACATTGATCCCTCGCATTTTGATGGAACGCGCAGCGACCAGCGAGGATCGCAAAAATCTTTTTAACCAAGGTAAGAAAGAAGCATGTTTGTGACAAGTTTAAGCAAGGCATGCGAGCTAACCTAGCAAAATCTCTCACATAGAACTTGAGTTGGTACACAACGCTCTCAATGTCGGGCCTGAGGACCAGTCTCTCTGGTACTACCACCAGTTCCTCATGTCGAACGTGATGTCCTCGGATCCCAATAAGTCATTCGTTCCCTCGCTCTTGTCTGAAGATGCAAACGCTATGGTTGATGAAGTGCTAGAGTTCATACAAGACCTGGCAGAAGATTACACGGATATCAAGTGGATTTACGAGGCCTTGTTAGAGTACATCCCTTACAAGTCTAAAATCCAAGGTCGCGCTCTTCTCAATGATGAAAAAGTCGAGCTCTCGAGGCTTATCGGGAAATTGGAAGTTCTTGATCCAATGCGGAACGGTCGCTGGAGGGACACTCGAAGATCCCTCGGCCTGTAAAAACTCATGGGCCCGTGTAGTTTCTCTATTGTATACCAACCTTAAGTTTTCTGCTCAGTCTTGGAGCTAAACAAGTGTATCTCTGCTTTTTAGGGTCTATGTTTAGGGTTTTGAATATTAACCCCACTCGCTGCCAAATGACTCTACTTGCGCTGTATTCTTAAGAATCTTGGAATTTCATTGAGTTCTAACTCAATACTTGTTCTGAAACAAAAGTTCATTTGCTGCTTCATCACTCGTCATGTCGTTCATCACAGTCGCAGCTGCGACTTTGCCTAGCGTCCCTTTGGACTTTGGAGTATGCGTCCCGCTCTAGTACTGCAGCTACCAGGAACTGTCTGGTTTATCGCCATCTTCATATTTTTACTAACAGACTCCTGGGTATAGGGAAACAAAGCTCGCATTCTCGACTCTATCCGTGTTGCCAAGGAAAAGGGCGCTCTTCTTCGTACTGGCCCTGAACTGGTACGGCAACTTCACTGCTAAGTATACCCTAACTCGTTTCAAACAAGTACTAATGCCATGATAGGAAGTGCCTGGCTATGGATGTCTGGATCATCATCTTGAGGTACAAGAAATTTCGTCCACTGTTGTGTTTTTGGTGCCACTTGCTAATACTGCTACTAGGGAGACACCTTCCTCCATAGCTGGGAGGTTGTTGCAGAGATCATTTCGGACCCCATTTGCAAGGATATGCTGATCGATCTTGGTCTGGGCGTGCGTCACCGCAATGTGCAAGTTATCCTCAACATTCTAGTGCTACTGTTTTATTTGCTGCTGTTGTATATCTGTTCTAACAAAATACAGCCGCTATAACTGCCGCGTCTTCTGCACGTACAAAAAGATCTTCCTTATCCGGCCGAAAATGTCACTCGCTAACGACGGCCTGTACCGCGAAACTCGCCACTTCACTGCCTGGGTCAAGCCTCGCACTACTGAGAAGTACTATCTGGAGACTATCATTCGCGATGTCACCGGTCAAACTAGCGTTCCCATTGGTGATGTTGTGCTTTCAACTCCTGATACTGCTATTGGCTGTGAGACTTGTGAAGAGCTATTTACTGTAAGTGGCATGGAACTGCTGTTGTGAAAGAGTGCGAAAGACCCTTTTCTGACAAATACATCTAGCCTCTTAACCCTTCTACATACATGGGGCTGAATGGCGTTGAGATTGTCCTTAACTCAAGTGCTTCGCATGCCGAGCTGCGCAAGTTGGAGACTCGCTTGAATCTTATCACCAACTCGACCCGGAAACTCGGTGGCGTCTATGTTTACGCCAATGCTAGCGGCGTTGGTATGTTTCAGTTTCATCCTTTCTATTGTGTTCCTGATTAATTGGTCCTAACTATACTTTAGATGGGGATGCCCGTATGATGTTTGATGGCTCCTCAATGGTCATCTGCAACGGCGGAGTTCTTGCCCAAAGTGACCAGTACTCTCTTGTAAGTTTGACCCAACCCATTGAAATCAAAGTGCTGAATGGACAAATGAAACTAATAGTTGAATTTTGTTTCAATAGCGCCCCGTAGATGTCATCACTGCTACTATTGATATTGAGGAAGTGCGCAGCTTCCGCGCTAGCTGCTCACGCAATGTCCAGGGAGCTGAACAACCTGATATCCCCCGTGTTGAGTGCGATCTAAAACTTGCCCGCCATGCCGACGAAATCTATCTCTCAGATGAGCTACACAAGACCCATTCTCAGGCCCTGCGACTCTTAGATCCCATGGAAGAGATGCATATGGCTGAAGCTGTCTACTTGTGGCAGTACCTGTCACGCACCAATTCCCCTGGCTACTTTCTTGCTCTCTCGGGTGGCCTGGACAGTGCTACTGTGGCTTTATTCGTCTATGGAATGGCTAAGGTGGTATTGAAAAGTATCCAGAACGGCGAGACTGTGACGCTGGAAGATCTGAGACGGATTACTGGCGAGCCAGACTTCATGCCAACAACTGCACAAGAAATTATGTCTAGAGTCCTACACACCTGCTACATGGGCACCGAGCACAGTAGTGATGAGACTCGTTTGAGAGCAAGACATTTGGCGGAGACCATTGGTTGTATCCACTCTGAGATCAAGATTGACAATGCCGTTGCGGCCCACGAAGACATTATCCATCAGGCTCTTGACTTTAAACCTAAGTTTTCTGTGCACGGGGGCTCGAGAGCGGTAGGTCGCCTACTTGATCTTGTTTAATCATTTTTATCCCTGGTACACATGGCTAATTATGTTATAGGAAAACCTGGCCAAGCAAAACATCCAAGCTCGTAACCGTATGATCGTGGCCTACGAATTGGCGGCTTTATCGACTACCTCTAGAAACACTAAACGCGCTGGGGCAAGCATGCTTGTTCTGAGTTCAGCCAATGTCGACGAGGCTCTGCGTGGGTACCTGACCAAGTACGACTGCTCATCTGCTGATATCTCTCCGTTGGGTAGTGTATCTAAGAACGATGCTAAAGACTTTCTGCGGTGGGTTAAGAAGACATGGGAGATGCCACTAGTTGCAGTAAGTACTTTGCTCTTGAATGGTGTTCGCGCCATAGCTTTGAGAGCAGTAACGAATGCTGACAAAAAATTATCAGAGCTTTATCGACGCCACGCCCAGTGCCGAGCTCCTCCCACTGTCTGCTGGTGTGCAAAGTGATGAGTCCGAAGGCGAAATGGGTCTAACTTATGCTGAGCTCAGCATATTCGGAATAATGCGCAATGTGCACCGCCTGGGACCGTGGAGCTGTTACCTGCGCTTGTTGAGCGAGTGGAAAGAGCGGCCAGGCTTTGGGCCGCGTGAGATTGCTGCCCGTGTTCTGCGCTTCTATCGCTTCTATGCCATGAATCGCCATAAGGCCACTGTGCTGACTCCTAGCATACACTTGTCTTCTTATAACCCAGATGACAACCGCCACGACCTTCGGCCGTTCTTATATGTGGTTGCATGGCCCTGGCAGGCAGCTAAAATCGAGGCACATGTCAAAGAACTGGAGGAGAAGATTGCAGCGAAGAAAATGGTGGAGTAGATGGGTAATAGAGCTGATAACTAGAAGGAAAAAAAAAATGAAAAGATTAGTTAAAATCGAGACTACAGTTACAAGAGACTTCACATCATAAGATGTGGACAAAAAGTTACGTCTCGACAACGACAGGATTCGAACCTGTGAGGGCGAACCCATATGATTTCTAGTCATACCCTTTAACCACTCAGGCACGTTGCCCACAGTATCACGAGCCATAGTTGGGATTATAATGGTGGCGATGAATTTGCGTCGAAAAAAAAAAAAAAAAAAACAAGCCCCTCCTAAACAACCATCACAACCTTCCCTCCTGCAACCCTCGGGATGGCACCTTTGAGGTCGGCCGTCCATCCCCTCGACAAAAGACAAAATCTCCCATTTGTTGAGGGTTGAACGAGAACAGTGTATGCCACTGATGCACTGCCATTCTTCCTCGTCTTCGGACGAGTAGAGTTTTTGATGACAACAACAACAACAAAAAGAGTTTTTGAAGCCCTGATGCCTTTTTTTCCAATCTTGAAGACAGCCTCGTCGATTTTTCGCCCCCTTTTACGCTACACTTTTTCGCGATCATCGACTCCTCTCGCCGATACACATACTTCAACTCGGGACACCATCTTCACAACTCGACAATGTACTGACTTTCCACGGAAGGTTCAGTCAGTCTAACCTTTTCTTTCGTTTTTCCATGGTTGGATTGGGGGACATGTCGAGTAGGCTCTACGTGGAGGCAGAAAGAGTCCTTCTTTTCAACAACCGCCATATTAATAAACTGCGACAACCGACATTCCAGACAAGAGGACAAAACCCGCGTACTCTGCTGAGGTCAACCCCTTGTGCCGATAGCTGTTGGCCTCTTAGACTTCTCGACATATGGACGGGGCCGTAGGCCAAAAACACCAGGCAACCAATCCTGGAACTTCCCGCGGGGAAAGCTGAGTCGAAG
Source organism: Ceratocystis huliohia (assembly GCA_038382965.1). NCBI lineage: Eukaryota > Fungi > Ascomycota > Sordariomycetes > Microascales > Ceratocystidaceae > Ceratocystis > Ceratocystis huliohia. Next base: position 39,143 of record JAXCEX010000050.1, on the reverse strand, counting down.
AATCTATCGGTGTTCACACCAGGCAGGCCCTTGATGGTCACGGAAGACTTCTGAAACTCGCGCACACGCGCAATTGCCGACGGCCCACAAACCGCCTCGGATGACGACATACATCTTTCTGGTCCGTTCCTGTCCGAGTTGACCGTCGTATTATTGGGTAAAATCGATCAGGTAGACAGACGTTAAATGGTACAAACAAACAAACAAACGCCGAAAAAAATAAGACGTTAAATATATCGGGAGCCTAAAGGAGGGCACCTGTGTCGATGGACACAAAAATCGCCAAAAAAGTACTGGCAACAAAGCAACTAGTACCGACATAAGAGAAGAGGACTGAAGAGAGAATGTCCGCTCTGCTTAGGAGCCTGGAAGCGCAGGAACGCGCTTTCACGGCGCGAAAAGATCTAGCCATGAGGCTGATCATACCGTTGATGGAGCACATCGAGACGCGATGTGCCAAACAGCAAGGCGATAGAGCAGCCATCGAGGCTGTTAAAACCAGGTTCCTCTCTGCAGCAGAGCAATCAATCGAACTAGTCCTTAACGGAGGACTAGCGACTCAGGCACACACGCCTACCCAATCCACACCGGCAGCAAAGACAGCTCCCGAGGCCCCGGCCCCCAAACAGGCCACCAAGAATACGGACAGCGGAAAGAAGGCCCCCACCTTCGCGGACGTCGCCAGGAAGCGCGTCCAGACACCGACAGCCACGACAGGCGCTGTCGCTAAAAAGCCCCACGAGGCCACCAAACAACGGGAACTGGGCGGTCCTTTCAACCCGCGGCACGACAGGACAACAGAGTCCTGATCCGACTAGGTGTAGATAATGAACTACACAAATGCGAAAGCTTTCTTCTCACCACGAGGCTGAGAGAAATTGACCAAGGGCTCGGAAAGGCCCTGAAGAATGTCCTCTGGACAAAAACGGGGTTCGCACTGGTGGCGAACAGCAAGGACGGCCGATCGACAATCCTCGAGAAAGCCGACAAGATCAAAATGTACTTCGGACCAGGAACCGAAGTCGAGAGGGCACAGAACACCGATGCCTACGTGATCGGCCCAGTCGAGCGTCACCCCAATGGTGGCAACCGAACTGTGGAGACCAACGAAGAGATGATCGGACACTGTTTTGCCCAGGCGACAAAGCTGGCCCCAGTATACATGGCTACCAAAACTCAAGGCAATGAAAAGACTTTCACTGTCAAGATTCCAGCTGTCGGCACCCGCGTGCCCAAGCAACTGAGAATGGGCTCGAGACTCATTCCAATTCGTCTAGTGGTTGCGAAGCCAAGAGCAGCCACTCAATGCACGAGGTGCTTTGGGTGGCATGACTCGAAGAAATGCCCAAGGGCACAGCTGTGCAAACACCGTGGATCAAGTGAACACTTGAGCGAAAACCACAAAGCATGCTGCAACGTGGCGCACCAGTGCGTATGCGCGTGCCCAGTATGTCGTGGCCCACACCCGGCGGACTCCCCAGGATGCCCCCTTCGCAGGAAGGGACTCAGCTCGGAGGAAAAACGCACCATCCGCAGAGAGCAACAAAAGCTCACTGCTGAGAAGAGGAAGTACTGCCCAAAGCCACAACAGGAGACCAGATCTCCTACTGTGCAGGAGGGTGTACGGATGGAGTGCTCAGGGGACGAACCTGGCCTCTCAAGACAGTCGACGGAGAGCTCTGACCAAGCTACTCCACATCAACCAGCCAGCGAGATGCAGGTAGCCACCCGTCAGGAAGATGGAGGCCCTCGACAACTCGCGGGCGACAAAAGGAGAGCTTCAGAATCTACCAGCTCGGTAGAATTCGTGGAGAGGGTCCTTCAGGGCCTGAGAAAGTCCTTGCGGAAAAGAGCAAGACAGGAAGCCCAACCCCAAGTCTAATCCATGGACATAGGAACTAACTTGGGCAGAAAGATCCAGGTTTGGCAGTTCAACGTGTTACGGGCTGTGTGCCCGGACCACATGATGCACACTCCACTACTGGATTCAACTCACACATTTGAGATATTCCATTAGCATGAAGTTCTTCTGTTCTTCTTTTACTTTAGATTTAGTTTTAATTCTTTCCTTCTCCAGATTTAAATTAATAAAACGCTTTAAGGTAACTTTCGTGAGTCTTCACCATCGTGCACCGGCAACAAACGCTTGGAGAACTTGGCCCAACCATCTAGTTCTCATAGAGGGGGTGGAAAGAAAAGGAACAGACGTTATATGCATCAAAGAACCGTAAATAGGAGACGCTCCGGAGGAACTAAGAACAGTAAGGCATCCAAAGTACAAGCTCATGGCCCCAATGGGGAAGTCTAGAGAGGATGGTGGCACGAAGGCTTGCTACACAAGCTGTCGAGCTCGACATCATACCTGAGAAATATGCGTCGGCTGTCCCGAGACGGGCAGCTACGGACTCTACATGGAAATTGGCAGACGTCGCCGCTGGCGAGTCAAAGTCACACAAGCTCACATCAGTAGTAACTTTTGACATCGAAGGTGCTTTTGATGCCGTAAAAAGGAAAAGACTGGTAGCCCGTCTACGGGCCCAGCGACGGCCAGAGTCCCTGTGCAAATGGGTGGACTCTTTCCTGACAGACAGAAGCGTTAGCCTCTCAGTAGAAGGGGGGCACCCGGCGAAGAGAAAGGTCGGAGGAAGTCTGTCGCAAGGCTCTCCTGTATCGCCAATTCTGTACATACTATTATACACAGCAGCAGACCTCTTTGCGAACATGCAATGTCTCGGATACGCTGACGATGGTCTCATATACGTGTCGACCAAGTCAATAAAGGCCAATATTCTTACTCTCGAAGATTGGCTAGACGAGGCGACAGATTGGTGTGAGAAGAACGAGCTCTAAAACCGATTGGAGCAAGACAAATCTCATGCACCTCTACAGAAGGAATAGGAAACCAGATATGATGCAAGGTTTGATACTCCCGAACGGCACGGCCATTAGTCCCAAGATGGAGATGAAATGGCTTGGAGTTCACTGGGATGCCACCCTGAATTCCAAGCGCCACTGCAAGGAAATGGCGACCAAAGCCCGGAAGACAGTCAATGTACTCTGATGGATCAGCCGAGTCCACAGTGGTACTCCCCCGAAGTCGGTAATACATGTTGTGAGAGCATGTATTTTACCACAATTGACGTACGCAGCCAATACATGGTTTCCACTGGCAAATGAAGCTACACTGGAAATCACGGAGAAAGTGCTCGTAGAGGCCCTACGGGCCGCTCTGCCGGTATACAGAACGACAGGAAAACAGAATCTTCATAGATTCGCCGCTTTCCCCAGCCTGGCAATTATTTGCCAAGATGTGTTATGGGCAGGTGGGATTCGAGCATCGTTATACAATAGAGCCCACCCACTGTACCACACGACCATTGACGGAATCATCGACCAAGCAAAGTTGATTCTTCCGTACCCGATCAGAGACTCTACGAAGAGGGAGACAAGAGGTGGAGGTGTTTGATTTCGGGTTCTCTTCTCTTGTCTACATGCTTTCAGTCGTTTTCTGTTTTGCTTGTTTTGTTGCTACAATTAGTTTTTTCTCGGACTTTAACCTCTGTCTAGATTACATGGGTCACAAGCTTAATTGGGAGCAATCTTTGTTCCTCTCGTGTGATCCGGTCAGTGAGTCTTCACAGAGGGTTAAGTCTGTCTGGTAACCAGCCCGGCGTCGTTTGATCTATGTGATTCCAGTAGACGTAAAACATATTCAAGTTTAAGCCTAGGGGAGGGGACGCAGGAGCAGAGGTCCGGTTCTCCTCATTTTGCCCTGACGCCGATGCCTGTACCAATGGCCACACAAAAACCCGCGTACTCCGCCGAGGTCAACCCCTAGTGCTGACAGCCGTTGGCCTCTTAGACTGCTCGACATATGGACGGGGCTGTAGGCCAAGAACACCATGCAACCAATCCTGGAACTTCCCGCGGGGAGAGCCGAGTCGAAGAACCTTTCGGTGTTCATGCCGGGCTCTTGATGGTCACGGAAGGCTTCTGAACCTCGCGCACACCCGCAGTTGCTGACCGCCTAGAAACGGCCTCGGATGACGACATCGTTCTGGGCCGTTTCTGTCCGGAAAAGCCGTCGTATTATTAGGTAAAATCAATCAGGTAAGACGTTAAATAGCACAAACAAACAAAAAAGTAGGAGCAGAGGTCGAGGTGGAGCCTGGGGGAGGAGGGGCAAGAGCGAAAGACAGAGGAGAAGGAGAGGGGCTTGGGGTGCGGAGGTCACGGAGTTTGAGAGAACGGGAGGGACGGAGGTTAAGGGGATGAGTTTGGAGGTTTGGAGTTTGGAGGAATACTGCTGGGAGGATGCGGAGATGCCGAGATGGGTCTAATGTGACCCGGTTCCCCTCGTCGGGGTGGATAGAGAACTGCGGCGGTCAGTCAGGATGTCTGGAGGACGAGACCAGTGAACCACGCCGGAGCTTGATGTACACATCACCGCAGTATAAAGTTCAAGCTCCGGTCGATTGGAGATCGCATGTCTCTTTAGACTATGTAAAGCCACATTCAAAAACGTAACAAAAAGACAGCTTAAAAAGACATACAACACTGGGGATTCCCACGTGGTCACCCACCGTAGTACTGGTCCAGCGCTTTGTAGGTTAACTAGGGGAGAGCGGACGGGATCCCGTGCTTTCTACAAGCTATGGTCGTATGTTGGAAGCTTCAGGAGATATCACATTTCATAGAGAATGTTGTCACATCATGAGAGTGCAAAAAAAACAACAGACATACAACACCGAGGATTCGCATGTGGTCACCCACCATACTACTGGTTCGGCGCTCTGTGGCTTGACTAAGGGGGAGCAGACGGGACCCCGTATTTTCCGCAGGCTATGGTCGTATGTTCGAAAAATACGGCCCTTATCGGACATTATAGCCGACTGTAGTTGGCCGGCATCCGGCGTAGGCCCACGATGGTCAAGGGAGGCTTCCGAAGCTCATGCACACCCGCAACCGCTGACCGCCCAAGAACGGCCCCGGATGACGACATCATCCCCGGCTGGTCTTGCCCGGAATATGCCGTCGTAATATTGTGTAGAATCAATCAGGTAGACGTTAAATAGAACAAACAAACAAACAAACAAAAAAGGCATCCGGCGTACAACTCTCCCTCTTACAGCCTGCCTGAAACAAGGACACCACCCGGCACGCTTCAAAGAGGCAAGACTAGTCGCGATCCCAAAGAGTGGCAAGAGGGACAAATCAGACCCGTCATCGTACAGGCTGATCTCACTTCTCCCCACTCTGGCAAAAGCAATGGAAAGGATAATCGCGAAAAGACTAGCCGCTGAGGCAATGGACAGAGGCATCCTGCAAAGCAATTATGCCTGCGCCCTCCCCAGAAGGGCAGCCTCAGATCTGACAGTGCTAGTGGCTAGCCAAGTACGCAGCAACATTGAAAAGGGAAGATTCACCTCGATACTCATTTTTGATATCAAAGGCGCTTTCGATGGCGTCCTGCCCAACAGGATAGTCATTCGCCTTATAGAGCAGAAGTGGCCAAGCAACCTCTGTAAATAGGTCCAGTCATTCTTAGACGGCAGGGCGGCTCAAATATATCTGGACGGGAATACCGAGACGCTCGGCCCTACATCAGGCAGCTTACCCGAAGGCTCACCGATATCCTCAATACTATATATGCTATTCATGGCGCCTCTTTACCGACCATGGCAGAGGAACCTGAGAGGATATATGGATGACGGGCTCTGGATTGTCGACGGCAAAACTCTGGACCAGAACATAGAAGGCCTACGCAAGGTCATGGAAATCACTACTCGGTGGTGTGAGGGTAACGGCCTAGCGCTGGACCACAACAAGACGGGCCTTCTACACCTGACGACAAAGAGATCCATCAGCCTTAACCCGGACCTGGAAGTTCCTGGAATCCCGACGATAAAGGCGACCCTTTATCAAAGCGCGCTCAGATGGCTTGGAGTGTACTTCGACAGAAAGCTAAACTTCAATGCACAGGCAAACCACGTGGCGAAGTAGCGGGCAAAGACAAGGACAAAGCAGCCCGCGACCACATCGCCTTCAAAGAGACGAGACCCCCTCAGGACGTGTGGCTATACACAGATGGTTCAATGCTCCAAAGCGGCTGGACACGTTCAGGCCATGTATGGCTCATTGATTCCTACATGATCTCTATAGCCACTATTCGCATGGCCAGCAACATCTAGGGCACCCTCGACAAACCTAACTTGTAAAAAAACTAAAACGCGATTGACAACTTAGCTCTACGCCAACACAGTCGACTAGACCAGCTCGAATCAGTCCTCTACCGCATCTGGGCCTCTATCTATGAAAGCCAACTTGTTAGCATCAGCATGGCAAGAAGGACGTATGTCGACATTACATCCATGAAGAAATCGGCTTATGGGCCACGGCGAACATGCCCACATAGAGGGATCCCTAGGAGTGACAGTCACGGGTATTGAAAATCCCACGCGCCAAACCCCCCATGACGCAAGAAAGACCAAACTGAACGCCTTCCCTCCTCACAAAGACATCAATCTGCGCATTTCCAGCGCGCACATAGATAGGTATCAAATGCTGCCAAAATGAGAATCCACTAGAAGCACTACTAAATGAGCGTCAGATCTGGGAGACTATGAAGAGCAACCTCTCGAAGAGTTTCCGCTTGTGTATGCCATTAAATGCCAGCATCAGTGCTTCCAAGATCGCAAAGGGCTATCTTGTTAAAATGAACGTTACTAAGAGCAAGGAGCCAAGATGTGACCGGCTACAAAACAAACTTGACCATCACGAGACACTCAATCATGAGGGTATGTCCCATTAGGGTTAAGACCAACTAAGGGTCAGCTATACAAAACGATAACCGCCGCAGAGTGATCTAGTAATTCTTGTTGCCGAAGAAGAACGGACTCTTTTCCCTGTACATTCAAAGTAACAAGACAAGGTGATGTGCCCTCGGATCAAACTGCTAGGGCAACGGCTTCCTTTGTCCATGCTTCTCTACTAGTATCCGTATTTGGCATTTTCTGTCGTCTCTTAACGCGGAAAATCACGAGATATCAGCATCCCTTGCGGAGCTACGACTATTCTTGAGTAACACATCTCAACTGCAACCTTGAGCTGAGAATTACCCTTTGTCCCTTTATACGCATTTTAGTAGAGGACGAGTTTCCGCTGTTATGCGAAAAAAGGCCCAGACGCTAGCTCGCCATTAAAGTTATGACTTCCCGTCCGAACCCCCGATAAAGCCCGAAGTTGGCCACGGTCTCATGGCATTTGCTCGGAGAGACAATAGAAAGGGACTTTGCGCTAACAATTTGATACTAGGCCGAACACGGGGGAGGGGGGGCCACCTAACAAGGAGGGAAATGCCCGTTCTGCCGGCTAGCCAGCCTCTTTTTTTGAGGCCAGGCTTAAGGGGGAAAAGACGTAGGTAAAATCCGGGTTATATCCAGAGCTCTTCCTCACTTCGACGTCGGACAACATTCTAGACTCCCGCCAGCTTCTGACTCTAAGATTGTTATTGCGGGCTTGTGTATCTGTGTATACAATGCCCTCTCCGGCTAGCCGAAGTCTGCCCGATACAACAACGACAACAAAAGCAACAATAATCAACAAGAACCCCTTTTGGTGTGGAGGGTGATGCCTGGCCGTGGTTGGATCGGCATCAACGCCCAAAACTTGCCGTTTCTGGTAAGTCAGTAGCTAGAAGCAAGAAGAAATATATGACGAGTGTCTCTAGCCCGTCGTGGATAAATAGTTGGGGATGGCCCGTCTTCTATTAGAGGCGGAGGCTGGGTTGTGTTACTTGCCAGACCATAGTATACCTATTCGTCTACTTCGCTGTTATTGTGAGGCCCGTGTTTTCTTCCTTGGCTCCTAAATTATATATGTTTCTCTGTTGCATAAAGACAATTTTTTTTTCTTAGCCATATACCATACACGATGGAGTCTGCCTCTCACACACATGGCTCCGTCGCTGACCTGGAAGACAAACCCGACCCATCTCCTATGTCTGAGTCTCGCCTTGGCCCTTCCACTTCACGCGGGTCCCATGCCACACGCCACTCATTGCATACGCTACGATCTACTGCTACAAAGCAGGTCTACGATCCGCAAAACGACCCTAATCTGCCGTACCGCACGGTATCGGTAGATGCCAACCTCGATGAATACCGACGCGAAGTGCTCAAAGGCCAGCTTCCTGGCCCTGTTATACCCGGTGCTAATGGCCAGCGCTACAAGCTAGTTGCTTTTAAGCCTAATGACCCCGAGAACCCCAAAAACTGGAGCAGGGCATTCAAATGGTACTGCACCATGGTGGTGGCAGTGACATGTTTTGTTGTTGCGTTTTCGTCGTCTGTTATTACGCCAGGCATTTCCGGCGTTAAACGGCGGTTCGATGTGAGCGACGAAGTAGCACTGCTGACAATTACCGTGTTTGTGGTTGGATTCGGCGTTGGTAAGCTGTCATGGCTGTATTTAGGTCTGCGTCTGGCCGTTTCTAACAACTCATGCTCCTCTAGGACCTATGGTGTTTGCCCCTCTATCCGAAATATACGGTCGCCGTATCGTCTAGTAAGGCACCACAACCATAAATATTCACCCACATACTCTTACTAACTTCTCTGCTTTATCTAGTGGTATCACTCTATTTGTCGCCGTCATCTTCATTATCCCCTGTGCTGTTGCCACCAACATCACCACTCTCATTGTATGCCGCGCGATTGACGGCATCGCCTTCTCAGCCCCTATGACTCTTGTTGGTGGTACCCTAGCAGACATGTGGAAGAATGAAGAGCGGGCCGTCCCCATGGCCGCCTTTTCCGCCGCCCCATTTCTCGGTCCCGCGATTGGCCCGCTTGTCGGTGGCTATCTGTACGACGGCACTTCTTGGCGCTGGCTATACTATATCCAAATTATCTTGGCCGCTGTCATTTGGGTCCTCATCACTTTCACTGTGCCTGAAACATACACGCCGACCATTCTAGCTCGTCGCGCCGACAGATTACGCAAACAGACGGGTAGTGAAGAATGGGTCACTGAGCAGGAGCTGGATAAGCGGCCTATCGGCGAGACTCTAATCATCTTCATCCTGCGGCCATTCCGTCTGTTGTTTGGGGAGCTCATTGTGCTGCTGATCTCTCTTTACATGTCAGTTCTTTACGGTCTTTTGTACATGTTCTTCATTGCCTTCCCCATAGTGTATGGCCAGGGCAAGGGTTATTCCAATGGCACTACAGGATTGATGTTTATACCCCTGGCCGTAGGTGTGATGCTTTCGGCCTGCTGCTCGCCAATGGTCAACAAGCATTATATCAAGCTGATGCAAAAGTACAATGGCCGCCCACCGGCCGAGGTTCGTCTGATCCCCATGATGTGCGCGTGCTGGTTCATTCCTATAGGCTTATTTATATTTGCCTGGTCATCCTACCCACGTCTCTCATGGGCTGGTCCCGCATTTGGTGGTTTCCCTGTTGGCTTTGGCTTCATTTTCCTCTACAACTCTGCTAACAACTATCTTGTTGACTCGTACCAACACCAAGCAGCATCTGTGCTTGCCGCAAAGACCTTCATTCGGTCTCTTTGGGGTGCTAGCTGTGTCCTCTTTACGCGTCAGATGTACGATCGTCTCGGATATCAATGGGCATCATCCCTTTTGGCTTTCCTATCACTGGCTTGCTGCTTAATTCCATTTCTATTCTGGGTGTATGGTGCTCGCATTCGCGCTCATTCTAAATATGCATACATCGACCCCGAAGAACTGCCAGGCCCTGCTGATGAGGAAAAAGCCATTCCCATCAGCGACGATGTCTTGACATCAGCCCCAGCCCAGGTCGCAGCTCCGGCTCCGGCTCCAGCCCCAGTGGTTAGGCACCAACTTCGTAGTAGTAGTTCCGGGAGTGACTCTGGGCCTGGCTCTACTATCGTTGTAGATCATTGAGTGAGCTTATGCCTATATCTGTTGTCCCTTAGAGACTTGTGCTGTTTTTTGTATTTCTTTGATTAGCTTTGATTTTTTAGATAATAACCTCTCTTACCTCTGTGATTGTGTGCTTGGTTTGATGGCTTTAATATCCATAGCATTAGAAAATTGCAGAGGTCTAACTCAGTGTTTTTTTGTTTTGATGACTCCCGCAGAAGTTAAATAAATTCAAGTTATTTTTGTTTCTTTGTATTATTTAACATCTACCTACTGGTTTTCCACAGCAGTACGACGGCATGTTCTGGACGGAAAAGGGGTAAGAAGATGTCGTTCTCCGACACCTCTTCCGGGCAATCAGCAGTTGTAGGTGTGTGTCTTCTTCAAGCTACTCCTATGACTTTTTAGGGTCCGGCCTTGCGGCCAGGAGCCTTCTCCGCTAGACGATGTCTGAGGGCTTTCCTGCTGGGGAGTTGTTTGTGGCTTGTGGCGCCCTGTCTATATAGTAGTCCAGTCTAAGAGAGCCTAGGGTGTTGGCCCTGGCGGAGTACGTCGGTTTTGTCCTCTGTTTGGCGAAGCGGTTGCCGCATTTTAAAGTAGGCCCTAGATGTTAGGAACTTCTCTTCAGAGTCCCTTCGACATCTCTTCCCGCTCTTGTCTTTTTTTTGTGTTCTCCCATGTCCCCCCTCTCTTACCTAGCCGCCCGTCTCGGTCCCCTTTCCCCTTCTTTTTGTTTTCACTGCGTGCAGCTGTGTTGTGTGTATATGCGGGTTGCGATTCTCACCTCAGCTGTAAGTGCTTTAGGTTCCCATGTAGCACGCCAGCAACGTCCTTTGTTGCTTTTGTGTTTTTCAGTAGCTTGTCCGTGAACCTTTGGCTTGACGGCCTTGGTAAAATCCTGCACGTCCACAGGTGCCCTCGTTCCTTTGGCTGGTTCCAGTGGGTGCACTTGCGTGGGCACTGGTGATTGAAGAGGCCATGGTATTGATCAAAGTCTCCATGCCCCGTCCTGGCTGCCAGGATGTGTCCCAGTTCTTTCCTGTCCAGGCCCTTATAACTCGGCGCGCGAAAAGGGGGGCCGCAGGGGAAACCATCAAGTGGGTGGTATCCTTCCTGCTCTTCCTGCTCTTTCCACCACTCTTCGTACTCCGTACGCAGTTGGTTTCTCCTCCACCTTTGTGCCCCTGCTAGGCTAACGCGGGGCTCGAAGTTGGATCCGAGGCATCCAGGCTTGGCTTGTGCGTCAGCGCGTTCATTTCCCTCCAGGCTTACATGTCCTGGGACCCAAAGCACTTGGACGCGTCTCCCATATTTTCAGGGTCCGTTTCGTTTCGTCAATGATGTCCTGGGAGGTGCTGTTCCGCGTTTTCGGGTTGTGTAGTCGATCGACTATTACTTTGTTATCTAGACAAATCCAGATTTCCTCGGCATCCATGTGTGCTACAGCCCGCTCAGCTGCCTCGCAGGCTCCGTACGCATCTGCGTCCGCGACCTCTATCCATTTTCCTAGAGCTTTGTGTCCTGTTTTTAGGGTAGCTTCGTTTGTGGCGATGACCCATCCTGCCCCTGTGTTTCCATCCGCGTCTTTCGAGCCATCGGAGTAGGCTATGAGTGTCTCCACAAAACAAAAATTCAAGTTAAAGCTTAGGCTCAAGATCATGGGAGTGGAAAAAAAAAGAATATCACGCATCGCGATCTGTTTAGTGAACTCCCCGCGGGACTCGAACCCGCAACCTTCAGATTAGAAGTCTGACGCCCTACCATTGGGCTAGGGGAGCTTCGGCGGTAGCTGGCCGTTGAAGACGATCCGGAGCAGCTCCTATATTGCTTTGAATATGTGGCGGTTTTCCCGCTTTCGGTGTTCACGCCGGGCCCTTGAACTGCGACAACCGACATTCCAGAAAAGAGGACAAAACCTGCGTACCCAGCCGAGGTCAACCCCTCGTGCCGACAGCCGTTGGCCTCTTAGACTTCTCGACATATGGACGGGGCCGCAGGCCAAAAACACCAGGTAACCAATCCTGGAACTTCTCGCGGGGAAAGCCGAGTCGAAGAACCTTTCGGTGCTCACACCGGGCCCTTGATGATCATGAAAGGCTTCTGAACCTCGTGCACACCTGCAAATGCTGACTGCCCGGAAGAGGTGTCGGGGGACGACATCTCCTTGCCCCTCTTCCGTCCAGATCATGCCGTCGTATTGCTATGAAATAACTAGTAGGTAGACGTTAAATAATACAAACAAACAAACAAACAAAGCCGGGCCCTTGATGGCCATGGAAGGCTTCTGAACCTCGCGCACACCCGCAATTACTGACCACCCAGAAACGGCCTCGGATGACGACATCGTTATGGGCCGTTTCTGTCCGGGAAGGGCGTTGTATTATTGAGTAAAATCAATCAGGTAGACGTTAAATAGAACAAACAAACAAGGTTTTCCCACTGCCGGCGGATGCAGAGTCCAGCTACTTCGTAGCCTCAAGTAGACGAAATCCGCCGCATTCTGGCGAGATGGGAAGGCGGATCCGACAACCTAGCACTAGAAAAGCCATCCAGAAAGGTGCACTGGGTTCCAGTACAGCGCAAAGTCCTGAGCAATGAAGCAGTCGACCAGCTAACTAAAGCGGGTTGCAAAAACGAAGACCTTTTGGTTCCAAGGGTGGCAATGTCACTAACAACAGCGAGAAGACTGAGGAACGCGGCCTTTAAAACAGACTTCTACTCCTGCATAAAGACAACTGCCCGAAGATCAGACATCTCGGTGAAGCACTGAACCACCCAAACTCATACGACATCGGGTGGATTAAGGGGCTACACAGAGATACGGTCCCCCAAATCCTGGCGGCGCGCTCCGGACGCGGCGACTTTGAAGAGTATCATTCACGTGCGGCTCAACCACGTGAATGCAGAAATAAGGTGCCTAGTCTCAGGTTGTGCCCACGAGATTTGTACGAAAGCTTCCCGTAGGAGACAGGGGCTGGAGGTATCCGACAGAGAAACTTGGCCCTAAGTAGACCTAAGTAGAGGGTATACCGTATTGGCACTTGAAAAGGGACGGCGTGGCATGTATGTTTTTTCAGAAGTGGGAGTGCCGAGCTGTAATTTGGTTGTTTTCTTTTTGTTTCCTTTGTATTTCAACCAGGATAGAGCAGAAACGACCAACAGGTTAGCTTGGGAGCATTTGCCTTCGCTCGTTAAAACCCTATAGTGAACCTTGCAGAGGGTTAATTATATCCGGTAGCCAGTCCGGCGTGCGTCGCTTGATCTCTGTGATTCCCTTAGACGTTAAATATATTCAAATTCAAATCAAGTTTCCCATTGCACTCTGCTAGGGGCAGTAGTCATTGGCCTACTAAACAGGCAGGACGCCATAGACCAAAAACAACAGGTAACCAATCCTAAAAGCTTGCCTAGCAGAGAAACCCTCGAGCAAAATCTGGTGGAGAAGCCTCCAGGTTGCAAAGCCAGATCTTAAAAAGCCAGAGAAGCCCCTTGAAGCCGACGCTCACCTGCAACGGCTGACTGTCCAGAAGTGGTGTCGGAGGACGGCATCCTCCAGGCCGCTTGCGTCCAGAATATGCCGTCATATTGGTGTAGGAAACCAGTAGTTAAGCGTTAAAAAATTCAAACAAACATGTTTCCCGTGGGCGTTAAACGTATACAAGTTCAAGCCCAGCCATTCAAATCCAAGTTCGACAGCAGTTAGTTATCTGTGTGAACATTCTGCTCGTTCAAGTCAAGTCAAGTTGGTCGGCTGTTGTCGTATTGTCAAATATTAGTAGATAGACGTGAAATAATTCAATAACAACAGCAACAATAGTTGGCCGTCTCTCATCGAAAACCCATGGTCAGTCTTGCAGAGGGCTATCCCGGTCCGGTGTTGTTTGGTCTTGGTGATCCCTGTAGGTTGATAGGTTCAGGTCATTCAAGCTCATCATCGGTCGTAAATGTTGTCTTACTTCTTTGTAGAACGGGTAAAACAGCGCGAACAAACACACTGCTGGACAAATACTCTGCGTAAACTCTATGAAGCAGTGGAACATTCTCTACGGAGTTACATGGTTGAGGCTCGTGAATGGTACGGCGCAAGTATGCATATTGGCGGCCGCGCTAAACAACCCCCGAAACGCTAGCCAGCCATCATCAGAGGAGCAGGATATAAAGACGACGTATGACGCAAGTAGCCGTAAGGAAGGAAAAGAAAAAGTAACGGCTATACGGCAAATAGGGAAGAATTTATCATGCATATACAAGTACTGCGTATGTGTTCTGTTGGCTGTGTCCATGCACATATGCATATGGCTTAGTGTATGTGTCCGTGTGTGTACATGTCCGGGAAGAAGGGCATGACAATGGCAAAGTTCCACCAACGAAAGAACCCTGTAGTCGCGGCCACAGCCTTGGCCACAGTCACAAAAGGCTTTTGTATCGGAATAGCAAAAGAACAAGCTTCAGGCTTCGTGAGAAGCCAGTGATTCCACTTTCTTGCTATTCCAGAACAGGCTGTGTTCAGCAACCATGATGCACACTGTGTAGCCTGCTTGAAAATCCCGACATCAAAGCTCAACAATTCACACTCACCTATTATTGCGCGTACCCATGACACTATCACAAGTCATCTTGAAACAAGCCAGGCACTTTGCCTTGATAATCAGTTGTTGGCATTGGCATTGTGCAGTCGGTATTTTTTCTGCAACAAACTTTTGTAGCCTATGATGCGATGATGGCCATAGAACGCAGCGCCACACTTCGGCCCACACCACCAAAGTAACAAAGAGGGGGGCGTGTGTGAAAATCTAGCAGGGATTGGGGTGACAAGTCTATCTTTTCGAAGTGAGCAGCCTTATTCAGTCTGTCCAGATTGTTGCTAGCATAAAGCCGCATCAAGCAAGAATCGACAGCCGATGTGGAGCATTGCAAGGGTGTGGTCTTGTCTTTGTATCCTAGGCAGACTTGACTTACATATCCAAGTACCGGTGTTCCCACAGCTAAGCACAAATCAATGCGCCAGTGCCAGCGTAGGCCTATTCTGGACTTCGGGGTCGGGATATATAGGCTTGGCTTTGGACAAATGGCAAAAAAATCATCGTGAATTTGGGGGGGGGGGGGGGTAATGACGAGTAACTTCAGGGGGGCCACACAGCCTAGGCCTGCACGGAGAAAACATCCGAAGACGAAGGAAGAACAAGAACAAGACACGCACTGATTTTCTTCGCAGCAGGGAGATCGCTTATCAACAATGCGTGAAGTATGAATTGTCCACGCTTCTTTCGCTGTTCACAGCCTCCTTGAAAACCTGCAAGATCCGCAAGTCCGGATAGTCTGGAGAAATGTTTAGAAATACAGGCATATAACAGGCAGTGGGTGACGTTGTTGGATGCTTGGAGGGAAGGGGTGGAGGGATGAAGGGGGATCAGAAGGAGGTCTGCATTAGGAGGTTAACCAAGGCTGAAATAATTATTATCGTTTATGACCTGTCAGGCAGCGAGGCAGCATGAAGAATTATATAGTAGCAGCTTTATGGCTTGATATGTGGCTGGTTTTGGAAGGCCGCTGGCGGCGGTGAGAGAGCGGTGTTCTTGGTGTTCTCGGCGTCTGCAGGAAAGTGCTTGTATCGTATCGGCATCTTTGTGGAAGCGAAGATCAAAGGCACATGCACATTAACTTTGTGATGATCTGTGTCTGTGTTAGATGTTGTTGGAGCTGGGAATGGGTTGCTTAGTTACAGTGAAGTAGACTGGGTGGGCTTTGAAACCCGGACTTTGGAAGCAGCTTTCCCCTCAGTTGGAAGATCACCGGGAAAAAAAGGAATAAAAGGAAAAAAAAGCACCAATTAAAGCTTGAGAAACAGAAAGCCAAGTATAGGTCAAGAGCTGGTAGCCGGCTACTACAGAGTTACATTGAACACTACATATATTGACATGTGTATGCGAGTAAGTACAGTATGTCTGCAAAACAAGTCAAGCAAGAGCCCGTCTTAGATAGGCATTGTACATTGTACATGCTACGCACATGCTTATATTGGCAAAAATAAGTACATGCGAGACACAGCCAGCCATCCATCAATGTCCCCATGTAACTATCCAGTATTTCCTATTTTGTAAGTCAGTCCTTCCTCCTTCATATGCATACGAGCAGATAGTTATACCAGCGCCATGTACATTGTACATATATCAAGTTACGCACGTAAGATAGGGGCTGCAGTCTTGGTAACGGCGAATTCAAGTCGGAGCCGTTTTATTGTCTTTGTTTCTGTCTTTTCTCGACTGTATTGTTGTTGGGTCTTAGCCTTGGCTTGCTTTTTGCTCTGAGCCCTCCGTAGAATTAGCATTAATAGCGTTGTACAACTGCCACCAGCTACTAGCTCCTAGCTCCTAGCCAGGAAAGTCCAATGAAGGGGGGTGAGACCTTCGCCTCTTTTACCCAGGGTTCCGCCTTCCTTGGTCTGCCGGCGCTGCGTTCTTTCCCTCCTTGGCTCCCTGGCTTGGCCTTCCAAATTGGGGTTGCACCAAGCCCCTCCCACCCAAGACAAGCAAAGGAGTAATCAAATATCACACATCAACACCAGAACACACAGCACAATACATCAAGCACATAATGCATCGCCGCCGCAGCCTAGCCAGGCCGCTGAATCCTGCCTGTGTTGAGTTTTTTTTTTGAGTTTTGAGTTTAGGCTTTGTTTCTGTCCCGTTCCACCTACGAGAGGGATTCCGCCCCGTTAGAGCCCCTCCCATGCTCACCGAAAACGAAACATCCGCAGACAAGAATACGCAAGCTGTTTCCCTTCCTATCCCGCGCCTTCCTCTCTAACACACATCTCCGCACAACCTCGCACGCTTGTCCATGTCGGCTCTGTTTCCATCGCCTTCTGTGCCACCCCTTGAAGAGTCTAGATTATGTTCTATCTATGCCTCTCATTGGCCGCATTTTCTTTTCTCAAACCCCCACAAACGAGAGACAGACAGCAAAGGGACAACAAGGACGAGAAAAGCAACTCATCTGAGAGAAGATCAAAAAAGAGAAAATTGAAAAGGCATAGAGCAGAAAATGGAAAGAACACGACAGTTAAAAACCACAGCCTCTACAACACACAAAAAAGCCCACAACGCCACACCGGAGTCTCAGCCGAACTTGCCTGTCTTTATAGGAGCCAAAGGGCTTGAATCTATCCCCAAGAAGCGCATGTCATCAGGGCGTGTTTCACTAAATTTACAGGTGCTTCCTTCCTTGCCTTGCCCTTGACACCGCCGCAGGGAAGCCCTCCTTTTCCCTCTATCGTGCCCTCTCCTATTTTCCTCCCCTCTCCCTCTCTCCCTCGCTCTCTCGCCCTCTGGCATCTCTATCCACGTCTCTTGTTTGGCTTTTCCATACTCCCCCTGTTCTATAGCACCCCATTTTTTGTGGCCTTCCACCCTTCAGCTGGGGGCAGTGCTGCTCCGACCCCTCACCATGACCATGACGACTTGGCTGACCATCCATCGACCAATTCCATCCCACCATCCACCATCCCACCATTGCATTTCACTCATTCATTCCGCTGTGGCTACCGCTAATGCCTGTCTGGCTGCTCGGCGTATTGCTGAATCTAGCGACTTAGGCCGTGTCCACATATTTCTCAGTCGAATCTCCTGCCTGCTTTGCAGCCCATCCGTCCACACTCAAAAAAAAAGGGAAATTTGAAATCAACAGATTGACTTTGGGCCCAAGCCAAAGCCCAAGCTCAAGCTCAAGGTCCAACTCTTTGCCATTCTTTTGTCTATTATCTCGCCCCGTCTCCCAATATAGGCCTTCCCCGTAGCTTGTACATACTAGCTGCTTTTTATTGCCCGCGCTCGCCTATACTACACTCCTACACTCAAGCTCTCTAGAAAACACGCCCAACTACAACCCATCCCAGTCGCCGTGCTTACATACATACCACCAGCTAAAGCTCAACCCCATCCCAATCCGTCTCTCTTTTCTCGTTGCCCCTCCTCTCTCCCCCTCCCGTTTTGCTCTCCAATCCCGACTCCAAACTCTTCGTAGGCTTGTCAGGCTCGCTCTGCTTCTCCCTTATGCTGCTCCTATTATGCTTTTGCCCTCTGGCTATCGCTATCATGCAGTCCACCTGAGTGAGCCTGAGCTGTGCGGGAAAATGGGCGAGAGAGTCATGATTGGCACATTCTGCGGATCCGTTGGTCAGTGTGTTTGTGGCCTGTGGGTTGCGATATCGCCAGTACCCATAATAGCCATAACAGGGTTTCCCAGGCCTAGACCTAAACAGACCTAGACCTTACAAAGCTACCATACAGCACTCCAGTACTACTATTTAATACCACAATACTACTACCTCGCTAACAATATGGATGAGCCTAAGCCTTCTGACCACTAATACCGCCTCCCCATCTTCCCTGCAAGGCTAGCCTGACGTGCGCCCTGCCTGCCCTTGTTTTCTCTCTCACATCTGGCGATATCGTTGTCGTACTACACCCTTACCTTTAGTCTTCTATTCGCATGACTCCAGCTATGCCTGCCTTCGCTCATGCTTGCTTGTTTAGTGCCTACCCCCGGCTTATTTAATGCTGAGATTTCTTTGCTCTGGATGGGTGGGGGTGGGCTATTATCCTCTTCAACTCCTTCTCGCTTGTGTCTCTTTCTCTCTCTCTGTCTCACTCATAACTCACCTTAAGACCTATAGCGATGGGCCACTTATCGTTCACATTTACCCTTTTACCCTCACCCCCCTTCTTTGTTTCTGTGGTGTGACTGACGGCTTTCAAATACGCTTCACTCCTCACACGCACACTACACAAGAAACAAACACTCCCCCTTCCGTCGTCTTGTTACATATATATATATATACACATACATGCACATAGAGACCCAGGCCAACCAAGAAAATACATAAAATAGACGAAGTAAAGAAAGCAAGAAAAAAAAAAAAAAAGCACTCGAAGTCACCAGCTCGCCTATCATTTTCGGGGCTTATATGTAGTGCTACTGCCGCACGCCTCCTTCACCCAACGCCAAAACACTCTTGATTGGGAATGCCAACAATATCTGCTTTACTTACAGACTCAACCAACACTTGCACGCTTTGTTCTTCTTCCCCTCTCTACCGTGTTTTATTCTTTTGCTTCCCTTCTTTGCCTTGTTGCATGCGGCCCGAGGTTGCACATATAACGAAAAGTAAGTCCGTCCGTTCGTCTTCTCTACCAGTATCAAATCAAGTCTCCCCCCTCCCCCATTTCTACCCGCTCAGGCGGTATTAATATTGGCTAAATTCTCAATCCCTCTCTCCTCCAGCGCAATATTTTCGTCACTATATCATATCTTTGTTCCCAACACCCCTTCTTTCCTTCTTTTCATTTTCCACTTTCAGCTATTAGTGCCTCTTTGCAGCTCAGGCTTTCAACTTTCTTTATCCTCTTCGCGTTCTCGCCATCCGGCCAAGTCCGTTACTCTCACCTACCATCCACCCCGCCGGTCCGTGCAGCTCGGTTGTCTGAGCCCTCGTTTTCTTCTTCTTTTCTCTTCTCTTTTCTTTTCATCCACGAATTGGCTAGTTTCTGCTCTGAAATCCGCCATTTCTCTTACTTTTTAGCCCTCGTTTAGTTCTATATATATTCCTTCTTTGTTTCTTCGTCGCACACATATTTTCACTTCTCGCCATCTCCCCCCCCCCCCCATTTGATTCCCGATATCATCGTTCATAGCTTGTGATCCTACCGCCTGCCTCTTTCTTAATCTCCGTGCCACGCTACTCCTCTTGTTTCCCAAGTCACGTACATCCTGATGCGCCAAGCCTTCTCAAGATGGAGGTCACATTCATGACCATGAACGGTATGCTCTTATCCCGGTACCATCCATGCATAGCTTTCTCCCCATTTTCCTCACTCTAAATATCAGCGTCATGTCTCACAAAAACGATCTCCACGTGACTGTCTGCATTGCTAATTCCGTTTTTATGTAGATCTCACCGATAAGTGCAGAGTCATCTTCGCCACAGAATCCGTTTATGAAATTCTTGGTTTTACTCCAGAAGAAGCCAAACATAGATCCGTTTTTGACTTCATCCATCCCGCTGAACAAGAGGCCGCCCGGAGGATCTACAGCCGAGCTGCCCT
This sequence comes from Ceratocystis huliohia, assembly GCA_038382965.1. Lineage (NCBI taxonomy): Eukaryota > Fungi > Ascomycota > Sordariomycetes > Microascales > Ceratocystidaceae > Ceratocystis > Ceratocystis huliohia. The sequence goes on along the minus strand of JAXCEX010000050.1, from coordinate 19,130 downwards.
GCTTGACAAAGCCACAGTTCTGCACACCTTGTATCTTCTCACGAAAGGGGGAGATTATATTAGGTGTGAATGCTCTTTCACCATCGTTCAAGATGTATTAGTATCTCGTGTTGGTCGTTATGAACACAACGTCAGGAGTGAGCGTAAGTGGGCCCGCACAACCCCCGACACCTGCGAAATCCTAGCTTTACTAACCGCAGGTTGACAGGCCGCGCGCAAGATGCGCCTCGTATCCGACAGCTCTTCAAGTGCTCGTCTAGAGATCCAATGTACCACATGCTTGAGCAACTATCTCCCAAGTACAAGATGCCACCCATGGTCCGAGAGCCCAGAGCTTTTCTCATTCTCAATCGATTCACCTGCACATCAGCCATTATGTTTGCTACAGATTCAGTGTTCGATATACTTGGAATTTCATCATCTGAAATCTCAGATAAAAGCTTCTACGACTTAGTTCATCGCAGTTGTAGACCCGAGTCAATTACCTGTCTTGAAAATGCTAAGGCAAATGACTCGCTCGCATATCTCCGCTTCTGGTACCAAGATCCTCGGGTAGCTGACGACGAAATTGACTACGGAGATGGCTACGGCCATTACAACAACTACGATGATAATGACTACCATGACTACGAATATGACGACTACAGATATGACGGCTATAGCCATGAAAGGCAGGCTATTCGCCGATCTATCGAAGACAACATGCCCTTACACAACCGTTGCGGAAGCAGCAGCAACTCAGCGCCAATTAAACACGAGTCTTCCCCTTCTCCAAAACGACGCTGTGTACAGCATGGGTCCCGACGACCAGCAACCTCTTATCCCCCACCTACCTCTATCAATCCATCCTCCACCATTCCCCAAGTTCTAGACGCTATAGAAGCCGAGGGGGAGCCATCATGGATTTCCCGTGCTGGCCTCCATCAGCGAAGCAGCCCCCGCCAATTTCAACCAGTGGAGATTGAAGCGGTAATTTCATGCACATCAGATGGAGTTGGTGTTGTGATCCGCCGGGCACGACCTCCAATACCGACTGCACAACCACCAAGACCGCCATCGGATCTCAGTCATGCCCTTCCCGCAAGTCCATACAGCTCTGATCACCGCATTAGTCCGTCCTATGATTCATATGATGCCCCAGAAGAAATGTACACATTCCGCCCCCTCCAATCACAACATATAGGGCGCGAAGGCGACGACTTTGACCCAGGAGTGGAACAGCATTATGGCAGGAGAATTACCAGATGACTGGGATGGTGATCTGTGGGAGGTCTTCTCATTTTCTTTCTTTCTGTTCCTTTTATTAAACCAATAGCAACAAAAGCCCCTGGAGGGCGAATCACTGGAACTTATTGCCCTATCTAATGTACTTCAAGGTTGAACAGAAAGGTTACATTTATATCAATTTTCATTTGGCCTTTCAGCCCATTTGAAGCAGTTGCAATTACTAGATCAGTGCCAGTACGCATTCTAAAAAAAACAAAAGAGGAAAAAGTGCTGCAAACTGATTGTATACGGAGTATTGTTACACATTCACTAAAGCCTCTAAGGGTTAATAACTTACAGTGTAAAGAGTACATACTAAACTGAATTTACACTGTATGGGTTAATGGATTATGCAGCTCTATGGATCTCAAGATTCCTTGTCTCGCTTCAACACATCTTGATTGTAGCTAATTGACATCTTGTGTCCTTCGTTCTTTCATCACAACGCTTGAGATCTAGCTGTCTATTCTCTCTAGTAGAGCTTGTCGTCTTTTTTGCTTTCGCCCTCTTTTTAATCGCTCTATACACACTGAGTCGATAGCAACTGGCACTATTTTCTTATTCTCAATTGTGTATTTTTTTCAAGCTCACCAACGTGTTCTTTGTTCTGGTTTTCTCAACTAGATCTTGGTTTGCTTGGGAAACACTAGCGGCCAAATTACGACCGCCGTCTAGATAAGAAACAGATACCTAATTCGACTAGCTTCCGGCCGCACCAACAAAAACACTTGTTCAGACCCCAGACGCCCACGATGACCCCACCGAATAGCAATAAGAAGCTCTATGAAGAGCCCACGATTGATGACGATGACATGATTGATCCCGATGACGGTATGGCTTGCTCGTTTAATACGCTTCATTAAAAAAAGAACACTGTTTCTAATACAGATACTTATTCTCTCCATAGCCGACCTCAACGACTTTGATGACCCTCTCGACACCCGTCCCCTCAACGGCCCTTCCTCCTCAAGCGGCGCTGGCGCTTCGTCTTCTCGTAGTGGCACCGCTCCCACGCGTAGTGGTAGCAGCGCCACGGAAAGCTATCTAACATCTCGCATTCCAGGTGAAGATCGCCATGCGGCCCAAAATACTATTGACGAGTCGGTTTGGGCGACGCTGCGCCGTGACTTACTCGCTATTTGGAGCAAGATGCAAGAGGTTCTATGGCCACGCTACATTCTTGGTGGCTCTATGTTTGAATCGCCAGAGGGCCTGCGTGGTGCATATGCGAACCTGCGCGAGGCGGGCATTGCAGGCGCCCGAGAGGAATTTGCAAGCCTGGCAGGCCGAGTTATGGATACCGAAGCATTAGTGTCAACGAACCATATGACACCGGGTCTGCGCGACTGGGATCTTTGGGGGCCATTGATATTCTGCCTGGCGCTGAGTGTTTTGCTCAGTATCCACGCTAGGCCGGAACAGAGGGACGCAGTATTCAGTGGTATCTTTGCCATGGTCTGGACCGGCGAGGCTGTCGTGACACTGCAGATCCGTCTACTAGGAGGCAGCATGTAAGTTTCCCCAAAGTATATTCGGAGCTAGCGAATGATAGGACAAGGTCAACAGCTAACAATTTTTTTTCCAACAGATCATTTGCACAAAGCGTTTGTGTCATTGGATACACCCTCTTCCCGCTTGTTATTGCTGCGCTGCTCTCGGCCTTCCGCCTGTACTGGGCTGCCCGCATTCCAATCTACGCAGTATTGGTTCTTTGGTCTATGGCAGCGGGCATCAGCATCCTGGCTGGATCTGGAGTTGTTAAAAATCGGGTAGCTCTGGCAGTTTACCCGTTGGTTGTGTTCTATATTGGTATTGGCTGTCTTTGCTTCATCAGCTAAAGAGATTAGGGTAACTGACCTGGGCCAAATTTGTCTGAGCTTGTCCTGTGTGCCAAATTTATCGTGTTAGGAGTTTTCATCGCGGTTTCTTATTCTTCGGGTATGTGAGTAGAATGGCTTAGTTTATAGTATCGTTTCTTACTTATTTCCCCCCTCTCTTTTTTCGTGAGATGGATATGGAGCCAAGATGAATTATGTGCTCATTGTTTAACTACAGGTCTCTGTCTCTTTGAATGGGCGTAGTGCGAGCTACCTTGGGATTGGGCACATACTAACGGCTGGTATTATAGGTCTTGTCTCGCCATTATGTATGGCAGTGCTTGTTGGCATGTGGAGGATGTGCTTTGCTGGACATCTAGCCCCGCTCGCAAAGCCGCTTGCTGTCTTACAGGTCAGCATAGGACAAAGAAGCCAGACGCAGTGAGAGCCACATTCAGAGAGCGCTACAACTTTTGGTGAACTCAAACTGAATCTCCAGCTCTAGAATTCGGGCAAGGCAAAGCCCGATGTGCGAGGTATGAGGCCTGGTTGGGACGAAACAGAGTATGGCTTCCCAATAACCAGTATTTTTGTCGTCTGTACTATTGTGGTAGAAATAGAAGGTGCCTTGGAATGCAAATAACACGCTGCAAGGAATACACAACGTTGTTTATAGTATGCTGAAAACCCGCCTATAGTGCCTCTATTGTAACAAGCAATTTTAGGGGCCTAGGGTCCTAGCCAGTAGCCAAACACAGACTTAGGGCTTTCTTCTTTCTCTGTTTCCACCTAGCGTCTCGCTTGACGACGCCTCGCTCGGTTCAAAATATGGCAGCTGCTGCTTGGTATCTGCTTGCATGTTTCCTAGGGGTGCTTTCCTTCCTTTTTCCTCTTCTTTCCTTGATGTCCCCGGAGGAGAGAAAATGGTCCATTGAGCCTCTTAGCTGTGCTTGATAGACTTGCCAGGTTTATTTGGGCCCAAAATATGGGCTGGATTTTTGGGTTGGATTCTGGTTTTTTTTCGGCTATTGCCCGTTGTTCACCTTCCGTCTCGAATTTCTCCTCACACCTGCACCTTCCTTGCCAGCTTCTTTCCTCCCACCTTCCAAACCCACCATCCATCGTCCAAATTTTTCTTCTCTTATTTCCTCTTCTCTTTCTTCTACATACCAATTGCTTGCCCTTATCTTCGATTCGTTTTCCTTCATTATCCATTGATTCAAATCTTATCGACTTTTAATATTCTTCTAATTCCTCTGGCCTGGTCTGCTTTAGTCTGCCCTCTTCGACCCCGTTCCATCGACCTCGCTATCTTCATAATGACTACGAAGCCAGTTGAGAGCCCATCTTCAAGCGATCGCGCCGGCTCAGCGCCCGTGCCTGAAGATGCCAACACCACTGCAGCTCGCAAAGAGCTGAAAAATACTTCTATTTCTGAGTCTGAAAAGGCTACTGCCTCCGATGCTACTGCTACTCCTACACCAACGACGCCCGACTCCGACGCTGCTTCTGCCTCTTCCTCTTCAGATAGCAAGGCCGATAGTAATAGCCTACGCGAAAAGATCGGCTCCCCCAAGAAGAAACGCGCACACGACCAGATTCTTGATACTCCCGACAAGGCTGCTGCCCTGCTAGGAAAACCCGATACTGCAGAGCCCGAAAAGAAGCGCCCGCGAGACAATGAACAAACGGTATGATTTAACCCCATCCTTGTCCGATAATGCCTATTTTCTGTTAGAATACTTGCTCACCAGCTCTTTCCTATTACTAGGCCAAGGGCCAACCTCCAGAAGGAAAGGAAAAGCCTCTCCCGTCTACCTCTGCTTCTGCCTTTGCCAAGTCAGGCTTTGCCGCCCGCGCAACGTCGAACATCTCGCCTTTTGGTGCTTCCAGCTCCGGCTCCAGCATTTTTGGCAGTGGTGCCGCCTCTACTTCGTCCCCCTTCCAAAACTCAGTCTCTCCAACTGTTACTACTGCGGCGCCCAAAATGTCATTCGGTTCCGCCTCTGGCACCTCTTCACCTTTCTCTTCTCTGAGTGGTGTCGCGTCCTCTGGTCCTGCCAAGCCCTTTAGCTCAAGCCTTGGAGGCGCATCTGCGTTTGGATCTGGCTCTACAGGCTTCGGTGCGGTTGGCGGCAGCAAGCTATCGTCCTTTGCTAAACCTGGCGATTCTACTTTTCCCACAAAGGCGGCAAAGCCCTTTGGTGCTCCAGAAAGTGACAACGAAGAAGATTCATCTGAGGATGCCGAAGATGCCGAAGAAAACGACGACGGCGAGGAAAAGGAAAAGGAAAAGGAAGAAAGGGAAAAGAAAATCAAGCTTCAGAAAAGTAAACTGATCTGCTTTGTCCCCCTCGAAATTAGACCTTTGCTAACATAATCTATTGTAGTTGAAGTTAACAATGGTGAATCGGGCGAAGCCACCATTCTATCAGTACGTGCTCGCCTCTACCATCTTGACTCTGACATGGGATGGAAGGAGCGTGGTGCTGGAAACGTTAAGATCAACGTGCCTAAGGATAGCGTTGATTACGATACCACTGGCAATGTCATTCCCGGAACATTCGATGCCTCAAGCCTGGAGAGTGGAGACTCTGAAAAGCCGGGCTTCAGGGGTGCTCGTGTCATTATGCGCCAAGACCAGACTGGCCGTGTAATTCTCAACACTGTTCTTGTGCCTGCGATGAAGTTCCAGCTCAAGGAGGGTCTTAAATCTACCGGCATTATGTTTACGGCGCTGGAGAATGGGAAGCCTGTCAACGTACACCTCAAGGTAAGTAAATTTTGGTGGTATATTTCTTTGTTTTTGGTAGCATGTGGCTGACTTGAACGCTTTTCCTTTTTCCTTAGATGACTGCTATTAATGCCAAGACTTGGATGAACGAAGTGAGTGTCGTGCAGCGGGAGTTGGCTGGAAACTAAAACTCAGTTCTACACCCCGCTCCGACAGTAGCTCATATCCCTTAAGCATCATCTCCAAGAACAGCTACACCCACCCGCTACGGGAACACCGCCACCTGAGTCGCCAACCCGGAACTAGCAAATAAGACCGTGACAGAGATATAGACCTTTAGGTAAATGCTTCAGCGGATCGTCTATTTGGCTAGCCCAAACCAAAACAGGCTTGTGTTTTCTAGAAAAGTGGTTAAAAGGGGCATACATGGTTTGTTCAGGACGGCGAGAGTGGGAGGGGCTGCTTCTGTTATCATGAGAGAAGCAAGAGCCTAGTGTTGAGAAGAACTTGTTTGCTCTTGCCATCGTTGGCTTGTGTTTCTTTTCTCAGAAATGAATAGTGGGAAGGACGACAAATATCTATCTTTGTTAAGCTCGACAGAACAACTACTCAGTCGCTCACAAAAACCAACAAACAACGACCATTGAAAAGGGGAAGAAAGATTTTAAGGAGGATGCTTTCTATCTACCGTTATATTCTCAAAGAAACGGCTAACTGGCAGTTGGATCGTCTTCATTTTCTTTCGGCAATGAAGCGACTGCTAACTCAGCTTTACTCGACTCGACTCGGTAATCGCCGATGGAAAGGCTATCAACCCTCGAATCACATCAATAGAGCAACAACAAGGGGCGCGAGTTTGGTGTGTACGGTACGGTGCATTCACGCCCACTGCCCCATACCTAAACCATATACACATATACACATACGCACAATTACAAGTTACAGTTGCCTAATCTTTTTGTTTTTTCTTTTCGTTCTCTGCGTCCATTTTACCAAGTACTTTTGCATGTGAAAACGGCCCAAGCTCTGGATGGTACTAGATCAGCTCTTTCTTCTAATTAGATGATAATGACCCTATATACACCATGTATCCATGATATCAACTCAAATGCAACAAAAACAGGGACATTTAGGTTTGCAGTAGGAATAAAGCGTTTGGTTGTAAATATCTGCTACCAATTTGATTATGTGGTGATCTCTTCCCCTTCGTTTAGCACCTCCCACAAACTCTATGTCTTCTTAACCTCCTTTCTATATGACTCTTCTCTCCATCCTTCAACGCAATGGTCTCGGCCCGCCCACAATCTGCCGTCTTGTGGCACCGATGCCACCACGATCCGTTCTGTTAAGGTTATCCCCACCAGTGTACCCAGCAAACTGGCTCACATCCCAGCGACCGCCAATACCACCGCCAATGCCGTCAACACCGTCGCTTGTGCGCTGTGCCTTTGCCGTCTCTTGTTGTTCCGACTCCCACTCACGCTGGCGCTGGCGCTCCATTTCCATCTCACGCTCGAGCAGTGACTTACCTGCCCAGCCGGCTGCTTTGGTCTTTTCCTGGCTTTCAATCCGACGGCGATCCTCAGCATCACGCTCATATGTCGCGTCTAATTCCCGGGAATATGTCTGGTGTGCCGGGGGGCTTGTAGGCGCTGTGTGTGATGAGAGGAAGCGATCTGTGCGATTCAGAGGCGCTAGTGCTGGACTAGTTTCCAACGTAGGGGGCATGTTTTCAACAGCTGGTCGTGCAGGCTTGGGCGGACTAACAGGCAGAGGACGAGGAGACTTGGTGGCGGCAGTGGTTTGGTGGTAGGCTAATGGTGATGGCTTGGAGGTTGTTGGTGTTTTTGGAGTTGTCAACACCTCGCGCTGGTCTCGAGACCATGAATCGTGGCGACTAGGCGGCCGCGCAGGAGTAGCGTTGCGGCTTTTAGAGCGCTGCCGTGAATCATGACTAGAGCTTTGAATTCCTAGGCGGCCCTGGCGCTCGCGTTCATACTCTTGCTCACGCTGACGTGCTTGTTCGAGCTCTTTTTCGAGTTCACGTACACGGCCTTTATAGTCTACTTCGTCAGTCATCGCACTAGGATTAGTGGCCACGGCAGGCTCGGATGAGTCGGAAGCATAGTGACTGAGGAAGTGGTCGGTAAGAATCGAGTTTGAGCTAGTGGGCCTGGTATTGGAGCGGACTCTGCGGCGCTCGTCGGCGATGCGCCTCTCAGCCTCGGCTTCTTCTTGCTTGCGCTTCTCCTCGGTGATTTTCCATTGGCGCTCTTCCTCCTTCCAACGCTTCTTCTCCTCCTCTTGCCTCATCCTCTCCTTGTCACGCGCACGCTGAGTTTCTTCAGCCCATTTCCGTTCCTCTTCTAGCCGCACACGCTCTTCTTCAGCTGCCCGCTCAGCTTGTCGACGCTTAGTCTCCTCTTCCATTTCGCGCTTCTGTCGCTCCTCTTCTTCAGCCTTCTTCTTTCGCGCCAACTCCTTCTGCTGCAAGCTAGGAACGCTAGGCCCAGATGCGGTGATTTGTCTTCGTCCTCCAAATGCAATGCCTAGATTTCCCTGGCTTGCACCACCAATATAGCCATACTGTGCAATGTTCCAAGCAGGAGATGTGCTCCCCTCCTGATCCTTCCTAGCCCAGGTAGAAACCTTACGAGTGGGGTCTGGAGATACAGGGCTGAGGCGATCAGAGCCTGCATGGATATTGCCAGTGCGCAGAGTACCGGCAGATTGTTTAGACGTGTTAGAGGCGTTGCTGGCATTCGAAAAGGCGCGCCCGCGTATCGGCGGGTTTCCGGTTGGCTGCGGGCTTAATGCGCCACCCGGGCGAGATTTGACTGGCGGGCCGATTGCATTGGGGAACTTGGCGGGATTAATAATATGGGCAGCGCGACTAAAGGATCCAATACACTGTAAAACTTGGGCCGGGTCCTTTTGCTCATATAAGTCGACGGTGAGGAACATGTCATGCTGGAGGAGGTTGATAGGGGGTGATTGGCAGGCCTTGAGGAAAAGGGAGATGTTTTCCATCTGCACAAAAGGCATAGCAGATTTCTTGAAGCGGAGACCGGGTGGTGGAATTACAAGATTAACGAGCCTAAGCAGGGAGAAGCAAAATCAGTTAGAGGCTATTGATATCAACGCGATTATGGCCATCGCCGCTACCAGTAGTAGGAAAAGAAAACACAGCGAAAAGGTACATACTTGCAGAGGGCAACACCATCCCTAAGGCTTTCAAGCAAGTCATCAGACGAGAGCTTCTCTCCAAGAGAAGACTCAATCCAGTCACGCACCTCATTGGCACTAGACACCGTGTATTTTTCAAGGCGAAGACGGCGCAAGTCTTTATCCAAAGACGAAACTGAGGCCATATTGTGTACTTTAGAGAAAATCCACTACCGAGATCGTAGATTGTTGTAGGCGATGATGTAGGCAATGATGGATGGTGTTAGGTTGGCCCTAAATAAAGCACAGCCTTAGGCAATAAAGAATAAAAAGAAATTTACGGCAATGGCCAAAGACTAGCAACGGTTATGTCTAATGCGGTAGAAATAAAAAGGAAGGTACGTAGGTGCCTTTTGTTGCTGTGTTACTGGTGTACGTATCAAAGCGGGGCAAAAGAAGAAGAAGCAGCAGCTATGATTGAGGATGAAGTGAGGCCCTTATTAGGCTTTGGAGAGCTAGAAATAGCAGGAGCTAAAATCTATGTTTTGCTCCTTCCCTATATGGACAAACAAGCTCTTAGCTGTTCGCACGTGATTAGACACGTGAGGCTTTCTTATACGCAGTCGCCCAGTAGCGCAACTCTCGCTTCAGACATATTATTCCATAGAAGTCATCAACCAATCTATCTGCTCCCCTTCCACCAGTTCCATTCATGTTGTGCCACACTATATAACACAGTCACGGCTCACTCTGTAATACCGCCACAACGACTGCTTCAAGAAACAACTGAGCGACAACAGGAGTGGGCATATGGCAAAATGTTGGTTTGAGACCACCACATAACTAACAGGGTCAAGCGAAACGAAGCTAAATGAAAGCTTGAGAACCGAGAACCAAGAAAGGCGGAATAGGGGAGGGGGCTCAATCTCCTTAATGATGCCTGGACGTCATCTACAATAAAATAATATTGATGAAACGTGAAGCCTTGCTTTCAATTTATGCTAAGCCTAGCCACAGACACACACGATGAATAGGTAGGTTGCCCAGCGCAAATCACAAGCCAATCTTCGCAAAACAAGGATAGTAGGAACTTTGCGTGCAATGCGATTATGCGTTCTGACAACCCACATGGCCACTCAACATTCCTGACTTAAAATGACGTTTACTATGAAGCGCCACTTCCGTAAATACACCAGTGTGGCGCTGGTGCTCTGCCTTCGTGGCGCCCAATCATATGTCTTTAAATTGGCAGGTCATCCAAGCCCACCATTTCTTAAGCTTCTAGAGCTTCATCAATGGCCTTAGACAAGCAAACCCCTTCCGCCTCCCCATTTTATTGCCAATTTCCCCTCGCAATGCAAATTAAGCACCCGTCGCCCTTGCGCTTGGCCTGGTACCGCTGGAAGGCTATGTCCTTGCCTTGGCGCAAACGTCGTTTTGTTGGTAAGCAAGCTCAACCTCTCTTGGCTTCTCTGCTAAAGGAAAAGCCTCCCAATTTTCGATACTCCCCTTCTAACGACCTACCCTCATTTGAATATAGGCTACGACTTTAATGGCAATACTTTCTGGATTTTCCGTGACCCCGGAGGCTATGTCCCCGTTGACACCTGGCGTCGCATTGTCCAAGCTCCGAACGGGTCCCACCTCTCCGAGCTCAAAGTGCCACCCGTATGGCACCAATGGCTGCGTCATGTGCGGCCCGATCCACCGACTATAGATGAGCAAGTTGCAGATATTTCACGGCAACAGAATATGGCGCAATTGTCGCAGCTAGCTAGTACGCGATGGGCAGCGAAGCCGCGGGTGGCAGATATGACAGACTCGGAACGTAGACTGCTTGAAGAAGCTCGTAAAGTGCTTGGCTCTTCGCAGCCAACCCATGCGCATTCTGAGGCCCAAGTAACGTCCAACGCAATGGCCCAGCCTAATGAATCCAAGAGACAGGCCACAACTCTGCCCCGTCCGGCTATTTCCACATCTCACACCTCTCCAGCTAACTCTATCACAACAGCCACCCCAATGCCGGTGCCTCCGAGTGAGCTCAAGAGAGTCAAAGGAACTCTTCCTGCTGGAATGGCAGACCCTTGGGCAAATGCCAAGAACCCCGGCGAGAACTGGCAACCCGAATCATGGGTCCCACCTACCGTCACTAGAAGGTGAATCAACCAAATCTAGAGGCAGATGCCCTTTACCAGTCACAACAGACATGTAAAAGTACAGTAACACAGCACACACATGTACAATATAACGAATTATACCAGCGAAATAACGATTATGCGCCTCTTTAATCTGCAAATAAATACACCTGCGATTCTTTTTTCTAATGTCCCGCTTCACTAATGTTGGCCAAGATAAGTTTCATACGATCCGGTGCTTGATCAAGAAAATCCTTTGCGACCTTATCCGACATCCCCAGTCCCTTCCTGCCTGTGCGAGGATGCTTAATCTTCCTCATCCGTGCCTGTAAGCCCTTCTCAGCAATTTGCACAAACGACTCTGTGCGGAATATTAGCCGTTCGGAATTAAGAGCGATGATAGTCTGCTCGCAGATGAACTGGAGTTGTGCGTTGTCCTGGTACGTGACAGTTGCAGCCGGATGCTGTAAAAAACACTGCTCCAGGATCTTCTGTGTGATTTCACCAGCTCCGTCTGCCTGACTATCAATCTTAAATGGCCTAGTGTGGCTAGGAGGCAAAAGCTGGCTAAAGAGTTCCCGAATCATGTAGACATATTGTGGAAACAGGAGACATGTAGCTGTAAAGTTGAAAAATGCCTGGAATATCGGAAAAGGTTGTTGGCGTATGTCTCGGGCAATATCTTCGTAGAATTCTTGGGGCGATATGAACTCGGTCTTTAGTATAAAGGTTGCATCCGAAAGCAGGGAAATCAGCTTCAATCGTATAGGGACCGACTCAATGTAAAGCCCAATCTCATCCTCGTCCAAGTCAGGGTCCTGAAGAGAGGATAGATCTTCTACGAACGTATCGAAAGAGCTGGTAGCACCATTATTTATGGATGCATCGCAACTATCATCGCTCTCGTAGTCTCCAAATTGGTTTTTCTCAACGTCTATTGTTTGGCTATGCTTCCGTTTGGCTCGTTGACTTGAGACTTTCTTTGTCTCATTGGGAAAGACTTCTTGGAATATCGAGATTGACCCTCTCATGCCATCGGCAAAGAGAGCCTTCTTTACCCATTTAAATGCATTGTTATTGCGCCCCCCTTTATCTGAAAGATATGTCAATAAGATTGACTTGCGAAATATTTCTTTCTGTGGCTGGCCTTCGACGTCTCGGGGGAGTTCGCAGTAATAATCCCAATCCCTTCTCAATATGTCGATCATAAGATGAAGCCACGGCTGCCAACACTCCCAGCGCACAGGGTATCTTACGCTGCAGTTAAAAGCCCACCCAACTACTGACCAAAAGTCCGGGCTGATATTCCACAGGCTCGCCATGTTGCCGCCGATGGAATCTTCTTCCTCGGGGTCACTTCCATGAGACGCATTCTCGTATGTTATATTTGCACGTCGTCGCCGGCTATTCTGACTCCTGAACTGGAACGCCTCATTAAGGCGGCCACCTACGGGACCTACCATGTGTAACACATTTTCGAGGTAGGTTTGGGCCATAGTTGCCGCATGGCGGGCTTCAAGTGTCCCAGCACGTGATGTTGTGCGCGGATGGACAATGAGATTGCAGATCAGGCCCAAATACTGCGGTGGTGGTATGAAGCGCGGTACAAGCTGGCACTGCTCGGAGGAGGCTCCGCTGCCAAGAACATTAGTCAAGAGAGATAGTGCGAGTGTATCTAAAGATATGATGTTAGCAAATGCCACAACACCCACCATCGTCAGGTTGGTGGTTCCTAGGCTTACAAAGTTGTTCTTCGAAGTATATCTGCACTTGATCTTTCAACTGCCGCGGAATGGGTTTCACATCAAAAAATTCAGAGGCCATGTTTAGGAAAATTCTACGATTGAAATGGGTGGTGCAAGAATGTGTTCAACTATCGTGTTGTGAAGCCCAACCAAGTTGACCTATTGGACAAAGCTGGGTTTAGCTAGAGTCACTGTTCAGTACGATTTAGGGTTACTGTATGGAAGGTCAGGTACTGTCACGACAACACTCCAGTCTAAAGCCTAGTGTGAAGCGTATGCTCAGCAAAGGTTTAATGAGGGCCTAGATTATAGTAATACTGTATAGCACAGTAGAGAACAGTATATAGAATGTGGGAGATCACCATCATTGACCGGAGCACGACTTCGTGGAGAAGCCTTTAACATCGCCCCGCCCATTTTTGATTGCGATAGCGACGAAACATCCAATTTTCGACAATTGTTCTAGCATGGAAGTATGACCGACTGCAACTTGATAGAAATCGCATTCGGTTGATTTTTAGTCATGCATAATTAAGTGTAAAGAAGAAAGAAGAAGAAAGAGAAGGACCAAGGGTGGGAATCGCAGCCTATTTGAAGCTAAAGATTCTTTCCAGTGCCGTGTCCGTGAGGCTGGGATTTGCGTGCCATCACGTGTTGATAAGCCGATAAAAAAGAAAATAGTGGATCGCCAAAAAACATCAAAAAGGCGGCCGTCGAAATTTTTCAAGCTCTGTTTCTATTCCTCTTCTTCAAACACAGCAGCTGCAACAATCCGCCATAATTCATTCTTCATGCTTAACTCGTTCTTACTCTGAACATCCCGCCATGGGATAAAGCAAATGAATACACCAGCCAGTTCTTTCCCTCGTCCTGTTTTCCACTGCCTCTTCACCAAGCGTACGGCAACTCGCGCGTTGAATTTTACAGCGAGAACATGGATAGCTATGAGGAGGACTAGAACTTTGAGAGCTTCGGTGGCCTTTTCTGAAGCTTAAAGCGAAGTTTCTTCAGCGGCAATGCTTCCAAAACAAAACAACACTGATCATGTCGTCTGGCTTCCTTCCCTAGGAGAGCCAAATACCCACGAAATGCCTACACCTCGCGGTTTCCCTGTCCGCATGAGTGTTACTTATTCTTTTTCGTTCGTATGTGGGAGAGTAAAAAAAGGGTCTAGACAACCCGTTCGTTCCACCCTGATAGCGTTGGATGCTTTTCTTTAGTGCGCCAATCGGGACTAAAACCGAACAAACATTTCAAACCTAGATGTGAATTTATTAGTTAGCAACTGTTTATTTTGCGCCAAATCTTGTTGCTTTGTGCAATTAGGCAAATGCTTCTGTTTACAATAGCTTGTGCCAGAGAATCGTGAGCCACTAATCCTAAGTCTCCTGGAACAATCGGTGGGCTCTTCAGACTTGTTTTGCGCCCTTGGTGCCTGGCGTCCGCATGGTGGCGGCTGAGGAAAGTCGCCGTCTCTAATGCTGCAAATTTCTTCTTCATGATTCTAGAGCAAAGCATCTAGGGACGTATCCTCCAAGGCAACTTCAAGATCCCAGTCTTGGCTAATATTTCTCGCACATTGACCTGAATTTTGTATGTATGTTGGTGGGTATGACGAAGTTGCCGCATGATACATGATGGAATAGCGTGGCATGGCCACGGCTCTGTCCTAGAGGCTTGTCCCATCCCATAAGCGGCCCACAAGAAAATGATCAAGATCTAGAGAATTTTTCATGTATCACCGTTCGCCTGCCACTTATCAACAAGCCCCCCTGATAACAGAAGCAATAGCTATAGCGGTATAGTGAAAAGAAAACTATCTCAAAAAGAACGGCCCTTTTATTTTTGTCTCCTACGCATTCTTTCAGCATCTACGCCGTTATGATCGCCTATCCCTCCACGTGTCACAAAACAAGGCTCCACCTAAGATGAAGTGCTAACTTGGTGAAATTTTTGTTTCGCTTATATTTGCTGTTCCAAAACCAATAAAAATGGGTCTGATAAAACTCCGGCCCTAGAAAAGTGCAGAGAAAAAAAAAATTATATTGGATCAAAACCCTAATTAGGAAAAGACGGATGAAAAAAACTGGGGCACACCCATCGAAGGCTCTGCGAATCCCTCCGTCCTACTCGTCCTCGAGGATCGTAAACGCGTAGTCATTGCTGTTGTTTTCCATTCTCTAGTTTTTCTGCTTTCAACATCAATTTGACGGATCGTCAGCTAAGGCAACGGAGTGGAACTTGCTGGTGGAAACAAGTGGGAACGCCAGGGTCTAGTGTAAGATAATTGAGGCTCTTTTACAGACCGCTTCCAACCTTCACTCGCCTACACAGCTTACATGCTTTCTTTTCTCACGATAATGGCGAAAAAGAAACCCCTTAGCCTGCGGTCTATGCTCCTTTTTTTTTCCTTTTTATTTTTCTTGTGGATTCCTTCTTCCTTCTTAGTCTCTCGTTTGTCTCATCTTCCGGTTTTAGAGCTCTGGCTTGCCTTTTTGTCTTTCCCTGTGCCGTCTCTCCTGTCTGCCCCGAGTCGACTTGTTCACCCGAACCTGTCATTTTTTTTTTCTCTCCCTTCCTTGCGCTGCCTGGTTTTCAGACCCAACGAGTTATACAGGATAGGAGAGGACGGGATAAGAGAAAATGGACATGGGGGTGGGGCCTTGGGGCAGAGCATGCTGACATTTTGTGTGTAATACTAACCAGTTGGTACACCTGGCATGCTGGCATGTGCAGCTATCAACCTTATCTCAACGTTGGAGTACCCGAAGAATCGGGGTGAAAATGTGGGTGTTCATAATAGTATGTTTGCAAAGAGAGTTGGTATTATGTGCATATATATACACTGATAAATGTCGAATCTACATAGCCTAAGACTAAAATCCTCGAGCTTATGTTCATGCCCGACACCTTGATATCCGTTAGTTGGGCTGCGTCAAAAGATTATTTATTTGAAAGACCACCTCAACAGCGCGAGGTGAAGCCCTTTGTTCTGTTTATTTTGTGTCAAAATGATGTTGAAAAGAAGCCTCCCCCCATACGCCCCTCCTACCGATGTATAGTATCCAGTGAAAATGAAAACTTTTCCTTGCCTCTAGTAAAGAGAAAAGACAAACAGAAAACAAAAATAAGAAAAGAGGAATGAAATGAAAAGAAAAGATAAAAAAGGAAAGGGGGGCTGAGAAGAAAGATGAATCTCTAACAAGGAGCTTGGCGAGATAGATGTGAGAGTAAATAGCGGCAGAGAAGGGGAACAAGCGAGAGAACAAGACATTGCCTTCTTGGTATCATGGAAGAGGGCAAAACAGTGGTGTGACAACATGAAGAATAGAAGACAGGACTTACAGGCCCATATGTTCACAATAGCTGCCTCATCCCTCAGGCAAGATCAACAAGGAAAGAAATGGGGATAGAGAACCCGAAGCTCTCGTTAAAATTGTTTTCCTGTCCGGAGTACAGTAGAAAGAAAGAAAAAGAGAAAATAGGAAACATGAAACACGAAACACGAAACAAAGAATCAGGCCAGATCTGAGACTGCTGGTGGCCATATACAGGAGTGAGCCTGTCAACCTCCCTTGACGTTGGTGTTGTTTCTGGCTCAGCTTCCAAACAAAAGAAACAGATCTAAACCAAAGTAACGACCAAGATTCAAGAGAGAAATGGAAAGAAACCAAAAAGGAAGAAAAGAAAGCAAACAAGAACAGGAAACAGTATTGTTGGTAGTAATGGCAAAACGAAGCCCCATAAAAGCCTTGCACTGAGTAGGACTAGAAGTTGTCCTGTGTACAGGCCCGGAAGTATAGAGGTTGGTGATCGCGGGATATATTGGTAGATGCGTAGTATGCAAGTTTTACATCCCCTCTTGGTAATGCTTCGAATGAAATAAGAAAGGAAATGTAGCCGTGTCTAATGAGTTTCTGCTGCTGCAAAGAGAAAAAAGAAATCGAAGAAAAAGCAAACGTAAAAGTTCAGCGCGCCAAAGACGGGGCAAAAAAGCAAATGAAATCAAATGAAATGGGGCAAAGATGACAGACAGCAAGGTGACGTAAGAAGACTCAGGTCATCAAACCCGGAAACGAACCGAGGCACGTTCCTGGATTTGCTTCTCCGTCGAGACATAGAGGCGATCAAGGTAGTCCATGGCTGAGGCGTCCTTGAGGATCTTGGCAACCTGGATACCAGCCGAGATAAGCTGAAGAATGTTGCGGTCATCCTTGAGCGGGCGGCTCTGGTGTTTTGAAGCATGTCTCATCTCTAGCGAGTTTTCAAGGACAGTGACAAACTGCTTGATCTGGCCGTTGTACAGAACGCGGGCTGGAATACGACGCTTGGTGGCCAGGCGCTTGAGGAGATAGACCCACTCGGTCCATTCGCGATCTTGAGGTCTCTCGACAGGGCGCATGTCGTTGGTGAGGGGGATAGGAAATTGGTACTTGGCGACGAAGTCATAGGCGCATTGCGACAAGCGATCGTTGACCTGGTTAAGAACATTATCCTGTTCCTGAACTAAGAGATTGGTGGGAAGATGAGGTAGTTCCCGCTCTTGGCGGGCAATATAGTCGGCAGGAGGGCGCTGGAGGAACTGGTGAGGCCCGTCAAACTCATCGCGGTTGGAGGGTCGGCGTTGGGAGCGTTTGGGAGGCCCGTTGTTTTTGGCAGAGTGATTGGCACCAGGGCCATTATCAAGGGCGTAGTCGGACAACGGAGAGGTCAGGATGTCGTCAACACTGTCGGTAGGAGAATAGCGGTCTTGCTCCCACTGGCCAGGGGGTTGCTGGAAGGCAAACGGCACTGGAGTGGTGGTGAAGGGTGCAGCAGTCGCAGGCGAAGGAGTTGCATAAGCTGGAAAGGTAGGGTATACGCCCTCTATTGTTTTAGTCATGTGGCTCGGAGTTCCAACGGGGACGGAATAGACATTTTGAGGGCCGGACGCAGGTGCACTGGAGTAGCGGGGGGGGGTATATATTAGTACGAAAACTTTGTTGTTGCTTGCTAGGCATTGACGGCGCATGAGGTATTGTTTTGGATCGGGAAAAAAGGGTTATTGGGCCGTTAGACCAACCACATTAAGTGCAGGCAGGACATAGGGCTGATGCATTTTAAGAGCCCGTGTGAAATTCCAGGTGGATAATAATCAGGCAAGACGAACAGCAAACAAGGCGAACGACCGAGCGGGATAAAACAAGAACGAGATAGACTTACTTGTTCTGCCAAAGGGTGGGATCAAACGGGTAAGCCTTGTTGGCAATCGTGTTGTTGACAGCGGTGGCGTTGTTGTTATTGTTATCAGGGTACAAAGGGCTACGAGGCGGAAGAGAGGTGAGTAAGTTGGACGTCATGTGCAGAAATGAAGCAGAATCTATTATCGTGCCATGAACAAGTGGTATGGATGGAAGAGAGTCAAGAGAGAAAGGTCGGTGAGTGAGCAGATGAACGGATGCATGTGACATAAGCTTCAGGCTTCAGGCGGCCGCAATGACGAAAGCAGTGCGAGCGAGGTGGCAGTTTATGGAGGAAAAAAAGAAAGAAAGAAAAAGTCAGAGACAGAAGTCAGACATGTGCTTACCTTCTAGAGGGAGGAGGGCCCCAAGGGTTGCCGACAGCAGAAACAGTGCCGTAAAAGTCGGGCGTCTTGAGGTCTTTGCGGTTCATGTTCACGTGGGAGATCATATGCGATAATGGTAGCAAGAAAGATCGAAAGGTAGTAGTAAATGGGAAGGGGATACAAGGAGACGGTAAAATATCAGGAAATGCAAGACATGAAATGTGCTTGCTGCCGATGTAGGTATAAGAAAATAGAAGGGTGAGGGTGAGCGGAAGCGGCCAAGGGTGTTGATGGGATGGATGTTGTGAAAAGGAAAAAGAGAGCCTTAATGCGGGTGGGCAGACAAGGCAGCGACAAACAGTATCAACGATTCTGATGTGAGTGCAAGAGTGCGAGGCAGGAGGCCGGACGGGAGATGCAAAGCGTTGGAGCAAAGAATCAGCAGGTGAGCAAAGCGCAGGGCAGCGTAATAATGCAATACAGAAATTGGGACTAAGGCAGGACAAAAGACAGAAGACACAGAGGCAAAGTAAAGCAGAGAAGAAGGCGTGTTGTGTGTGCCCCGTGCCGGCGAAGGAATGAGAATTTTTCTGGCCAAGGGCAGCGGCAGGACAAGAGTTGCAATATGGATGGATGGCGTCGAGGAAGAAAAAAGTGGGATTTAGAAGAGAGACCAAGCCAAAAAAAAAAAGTAACGAAAGGGAGGGGGGGGGGGGGGGGGGG
>JAXCEX010000049.1:0-141682 GCA_038382965.1 Ceratocystis huliohia | reverse complement strand
GACTTGCAAGTGATGCGAAGTTGTGCCGATGATGAAGACTTTATTGTTCGATGAAGAAGGAAGAACATAAGAAACTACCTAATGGGAAAATCGTCCGTAGCTCTCCTTTTATGTTGAATGGTGAATGTAAGGGCTGCGCCTAGAGAAGGATAGTGTAAGGGCTGCGCCTGGAGATATGGTGGGTCTGAGCCCCACACATGAAGTCCATAAAACCCCTCACAAATCCAGATAGCATAGTAGATAGTTTCTCCCCCTTTTCCCCTCAATGCACACTCTCTGAATATCCGAACCTGCCACAATGAAGATCTTGTAGGCTAAACCGTGACATTCATGGCTTCACTGATAACCGTCATGAGCCTGATGAAGTTGTCTGGGCTGTTCGATCTGTTCTCGGAGGTTTGTTGGGAAGACATGGTTGTGTTACGGGACATGTCCCGGAATAATGGACCTGCGCGCTTAGCCGGTCCAGTCCTTCCGAATAAGCGAGCATGAGCTTACAAGATATTTCCGTCACGGACATCCGCGCTTAACTGGTCTATTCCTGGAGTCAGCGAACGCGAGCTTACGAGAAGTGTTTATCATGTGCGAAAGAAGGACGGGATCAAGTAACAGGAGAATACGGAAGACGTGGTCAACAAAGTGTATATACTCACCGATGTTGATAGCTTAGTTTTGTTTCCCTCTTCTTTCCCAAGAAATTAATAATCAATTGCATTGGACCTAACTGTGAGTCTTCTACACGCTTAGCAACCCCTTCACACTCGATGTCCTCTTCGTTGTCTGATGACAAGACCGCGTTAACCACCTTCTTGCCCTTGGAGTGAGATGGTGAGAACTTTGACCTCTCCTTGGGCTTCCGGCAGTTCCTGGCGAAATGACCCATCTTCCCGCAGTTGTAGCACTCCTTGTTCTTCTTGTAGTGGCTGGTAGTGTTGGCGTGCGGGTTTCTGGGCCTGCTCTTTTGGGTGGAGCGTCCGTAAATTTCGCGATCGGACTGGACCCTCAGAGCCTGAACGGTTGCATCATATGATGTAATCATTCGCAGGGCCATATCCATTTCTGGAAATTTCTTTGCGACGATGCAGATGAGGGTAGACCGTTTCGTTTGATCGTCGAGGTCGACACCGTATGTCTGCGCCTCCTGGATCATGGTCTCGTATCGTTGGAGGAATTCACGAAGGATTTCTCCTTCTTGGAAGTCGATCTGTGCCATCCTGTCCCGGTAGTAGTTGGCATTATCCTCCGCGGTGCCGAGGATGCGTTTGTGCAAAATCTCCATTATTTCATGGGGTTCTGTGGAGTTTACAACCAAGGTTTGGTTATATCCGGACAGGGTCCTGATGATCCCTCGCAGGATGTACGCCTTCACTTCGGGTGTGGCGTGTCGTGAGTCTTCCCACGTTATTCCTAGTTCGCGTATTGCCCGTTGGCAAGTGGCGTTCCAGATCACGTAGTTGGATCTGTCGACGAGTATTGATTCTGGGGTGGTCACAATTTCCCAGTTCATTTCTATCAGCTGCTTGCGGGTGAGATTTGCCGCAGCTGACGAACTCAAGGACTTCGCGTCCTCTTCTTCCTTGGCTTGGACCTGGGTGGCCCACCACGCCTGGAAGGCTTTCATCTGTTCCGAGGTAATAGCAAATGACTCCATTTCTGATGACTCACTCTGAATGCTGGTGTCAGAAGAATCCTTCTCGTTGTTCGTGTTGTGTCGTAGCGATCGACGAGGTTGTTTAGACATGAGGTTGTCTTCTCCGGTGTGCCGCTTAAAGCAGCCTTGTTGTATCTAAAAAAAATAAAGTGAAGAGAGCTCTAGTTGCTTGATAAGCGCGGGCTCATAACCTGTTATTCCGTGGCAAATTAGCGCTTCTTGGTGATTTTCTTATTTTTCGATAATCTTCCCTTTTCCATTATTATCTCTTCACTCTCCTCAGAGTGAGTTTTATGTATGGTAAACTATTATTTTGTGTGTGCGCCCTATCACGTAATCCCATCACGTGACCTTATTACTCAGCAACTAGGTGTGATGCCCAGCACCTAGTTGTGACACATGTTTAACCAGACTTTGTCCCCTACCTTGTACAGGTTTGCGGGACGGCGTATTTGGTCTTCCATGCGTTGTTGTGCAGCTGCTAGGGCACTGGCCATCAGGTCGTTTGTGTCTGCAATCTTCTCAACAAGCGTCTCTGCCTTTCCGTAGTTAGACAAGGCTGCGCTGCGTTCTGAAGGTGTCAACGATATCTGAATCGGTTCGACGTTGTATCCGTGGGACGCAAAAAATGGGCTGACATTTGCTCTCGGGCCAGAGGGGCGGTTGTTCAAGGCAAGCATTGCACTCGGCAGCAGTTTATCCCAATCTGTTTGGAGAAAATTAACAAAGCCACGTAGATAAGCTTGTATATCCTGGTTAGCTCGTTCTGTTCCTCCATTGGATTGCGGGTGGTATGCTGTTGACAATTTTCGTTTTATTCCCACTAGCTCGCAGAACTTCTTCCAAAAACCGCTGGTGAACTGTGGGCCTCTATCTGAGATTATAGACGACGGTGGGCCATGGTATGCATATAGGCACTCGATGAATTCTTGCACGACTGTCTCCGTTTGAATGTTGGGAAGGGCTCGTAAGATCAGGTTTCCGGATAGACGATCTGTGATAACCATAATGTGTTCGTTACCTGTCTTTTCGCATTTTGACAGTGGGCCCATGAAGTCAATCGAGATCTGTTGCCATTGCCGGTCGGGAATCGGGAGGGGTTGTAGCAATCCCTGCTTCTTTGTCCTCCAGACTTTACTCTTACCACACACATTACAGTTACGGAGGAATTGTCGGACGTCTGAGTTTAAACCGGGCCAATAGAACTGCCGGCGTAGTATCTCTATCGTTCCATCGCGTCCAGGGTGTCCCGTAATCTTGCTGTCGTGGGCTTCTTGCAGAAGACGCGTTCTCAAGGGTTCACTGTTCGGTACCCATAATCTGTCTTTACAGAGAAGTTTGTCGTCGCAAAGGGAAAAGTCTCCAAGTTGTCCTCTTACATATACCGGAAGCTTTGTGGAATCCTGGGCTAGGACGGCGGCGATGATGACTTTGATGTCCGCGTCCTTTGTAGCTTCTTCATCCCAGATCTTTTGCAATTCTGGGTCTTCCAAGATAGGAGATGGGGAAGACTGTGACGCAGATATTTGTACCGGACGAATCACTTCAGTGTCGAGTAGTTGGATTTCGCGACCTTCGCTGGGATCTTCGGGCTCGTCTTGTTCTTTTCGGGAGAGAGCGTCTGCAGCAGCATTGAGGCGGCCAGGTCTATGGCTCACTGTGAAAGGAGGGAGGCTCTGTATGAATTCATGCCAGCGGACTTGCCTTTCATTTAGGAATTGCTTTTTGTAAAAGTATTCCAAATTCTTGTGGTCCGTAACGACAGTAAATCCAGATAGTCCCCGTAGCATGTGGTACCATTCTTTCAAACAGCACACTACGCCCAATAGTTCTTTGTCATGGATGGGGTAGTTCCTTTCGGCATTGATCATTTTTCGCGAGTAAAAGGCGACGGGCATGCCTTTTTGCAAAAGCCTGCCTCCCACTCCGAATCCAGAGGCGTCTGTCTCGACAATTGTCTCTTCAGGGGTTGCATCAGGGTCAAATCCGGCCAGTAGGCCACCATCGACAAATCGTTTCTTCAAGGTATCAAATGCCACTTCTTGTCGATTGCTCCACACAAAAGGTTTGTTCTTTCCCGTCAGTTCCACCAACGGGGCGGCTAGTTCCGCAAAGTTTTCGATAAATACTCGGTAGAAATTCGCAAAACCTAGGAAGGATCGCACGCCTTTAACTGTCTGAGGGGCTTGCCAGGAGGTGATGGCTTCAATCTTGTCGGGATCCATGCTAACTCCTTTTTCGGCCTCGACGATAAAACCTAAGTACTTGGTTTTCTTGACTTCGAACTCGCATTTATCGACATCTAACTGTAGGCCAGCTTTCTCTAATTCAGCCAGAACTTTATTGACTTGTTCTTGGTGAAGTTCTAGGGGGCCGTCGGTGTAGATAATGATGTCATTAATGTATGCGGAGCAGAAAGAGTCGAGGAATCGGCGTAATACCCAGTTAATATATCGCTGGAAGACTGCAGGCCCGTTTGCCAAACCAAAGGGTACAACGTTCCATTCGTATAAACCATACCTTGTGTTGAAGGCTGTTTTCCATTCATCACCTTTTTTAATGCGGATGCGGTGAAATGCAGCACGCACGTCGAGTTTGGTTAGCCATTTAGCTTTGGCGACTTGTCGAAGGGTTTCCTGGATTAGCGGTAAAGGGTAATGGTCTCTTATTGTTATGGCGTTAAGACCCCTGTAGTCGACGCAGAATCGTAGTCCACCACCTGGTTTTTTAGCAAATAGCACTGGGGCGGCGGCGGCTGACTGGCTAGCGCGAATATATCCTTTGTCAAGATGATCCAATAGTGTTTTCCGGAGTACGAGAAGCTCATCGCGGGACATACTATAGAGAGGTCCCCACGGTATGCGTTTTTCTTGTTCATTAATATCTTTTTCAATATTAATTTCCATGTCAATACCTGCGCGGTGGGGTGTTTCTTTTCCGCTTTTGTCGTCAAAGACACCCAAGTACTTCCAATAACAGCGTGGCACTTTGGTCTTCGGGTCCGTTTGGCTTTTGACTCGTAGAGCTTTGTCAATATCAGTCATTGTGGCAGCGAAAACGGTCGGTTCGACTCCGTCGCGTGCGTTGCGTTTGTCCCTAAGAACTTGGGCAGCCATGATAGATCCGATCATTCCTTCTGGTTGTTTAGCTTTTTTGTACCAGGACAAGGGGTAGACTTTGTAGATCGCGGTGTTATGGTGTAACTCCATTACACTACTGTCAGAGGCGATCAAAGCGTGTTCTTGCTCGATCCAAGGTGTACCGAGGATAATCTTTTCAACTTGCCCAGGGCTAACGTAGGCGAATGCGCGGCGTGTCAGTGAACCACCGACGTCTAAATCAAAACATACAACGGAATCCATAGTGGAGGTGTGGTTAACACCTTGTAATCCACGAGGCTCAATAGGAATACGCTCAAGATTCAGGAGGGAAACAGTTTCTTCATTTATTGTAGCAAAAGAGTTGCAGCCGTTATCTATGAGTGCAGTGACTGCACGCTCACTATTTACTACTATACTGGTCCGGAAAGTCCAGCCAGTCATCTTTTCTTGTTGAAACCGTCTCCACTCCTTTTCCATATCCTTGCGTGACAGGCGATTTCTTGTCACGCACTTCAGTTTTCCGACAGGTTGCCACGAGCGGCATCGCTGTCCTCCACGATGTCATCTACCGATGGTGCTGGAGGCAGGTTCTCTTGTTGGGCAACGTTAGATCTGACTGATCGGCTAGCTGGGTTGACAGGTGGCAAAAGGGGGCAGCGCTTGGTCCCACAACGAGGGCGAGCACAACGAAGACAGACGTGTAGAGCCTTGCGGCGATTCAATTCTTCTCGGGTGACCCATTTGGCGCGTCGGCCGCGTAGTTCATTGTCGGTGGGGTAGGGACGGCCTTGGGCGTCGTGCGTGGGTACACCGCTCGGGTTCTGGTTCGTCTGTCTTGTGCGCCTGTTGTTGGTTTCATCACCTTGTTGGCTTTCATAAGTGTGTGACCAGTCCATGGGGTCCCCAGTGTGTGATGGGGGGCTGGACGAAACTGGGTCATTCAACAAACCAGAAATATAACGCGAGGCGCCATCATTGTCATCGCACGAAAGAGCCAGTTGGCAGAACTCCTCGAATGTCTCCTTGCCCGTGCTTCTCAGGGACATCAGGGCAAACAACCTTTTGTCTAGCACACTCGTCAGTGACGCGATTTTACTATCGTCATGCCACCCGTGTCCTCGTGCATCCGTGAGTCTGGCCTCGAACTTGGGCAGGAATTGACGGATGGGCATTTTGCCTTGCGGGAGGCACAGCTTCTGGTGCGCTCGGGCGCGAGTGTTCGCTGTCAGGTAAAAGTGGTCTAGGTGGTTTAGAACATCCTTCGGATCACAACTTTCAGCGTCCATCAGCTTACGAACTACCTGTCGACAACTAGTCTTGGCTTCACCACGCAGCGACGCATACAGTAAGGCCACTTGGTCGTGGTGGCTACCAATCGCCTTGCCGTCCGTACGGAGTTTGTTCTCCGCGTCCAAACGCCAATCCTCATATTCCAGAGTGTTTCCTGAAAACAACTGCAGAGGGGCTAGCGATTGGCGGGGTCTAGTCATTATAATGGTCTGGGGCTGGGCATGGGCGTTCACGTCGGGGACGGCCGTGGCGAAGGAGGGTGTGGTGTGAGAGGACATTGCGATGTCGTCGTCGTGGTCGCGATTCATGGTTGGTTTCGGTTCTCTAAAAACTAAAAAAAAATAAAGAGAAGGGTGGGCACAATGGGCGCAAAAAGAAAAAGGCACAGTAGGTGCAGAGGGGGCACAAAGGGGGCACAGCCCGTAACACAAAGAGCAATCGCTAACACCAACACGTATTCTATGTCTGAGGTTTTCTGGCCACTGGCTGTTCTTTGCTAGCAAGCAGGCTCGGATCTGCTTGAGATCTTCGTCTTGCTCCACAGCCTTAGACCAGATGTTCTTCACTTGCTCTGGCAGGAATTCTGGGGGTGTAGTCTCCTCTTGAACCGGCGATTGACTGTCCGTTCGTCGAACTTTGATTACCTCTTGACCTCGACTGTTTTCCAGCTGCAGGATCTGTTGTTGTCGCTTCTCGAATCGACCGTCGTCAGGACCTTCAGGTAGGTCACGCCGCGACAGGGCGTCAGGAAGCGGGGAAAGTTTGCCTGGGCGGTGAGTGATTTGGCAGTTGTATTCACTCAAGGTTAGGTACCAGCGAGCTTGGCGTTCCGACAGGTGTTGAAGCTTGGTGAAATGCAGTAGATTCTTATGGTCTGACACTATTTCAAACGAGTCCTTCAAGCCTTTGAGTTCACTACGCCACTCTTTAAGCGCATGGATGATTGCGAGCAGTTCTTTGTCGTGGATTGGGTAGTTGCACTCGGCTGATGTCAGTTTCCGGCTCGTGTAGGCGCAGGGGCGCTTGGAACCGTCTGGTTGGATCTGCAGGAGAGCTGGACCTGTGGCATAGCCAGAGGCATCTGCCTCTACTATCGTGGCCAATTCTGGATCGTGGCTGCATAAGATCGGTGCCTGGGTAAAGGCCTTCTTGAGCTTCTTAAACGACTCATCCGCTGCTTCGTTCCAAGCAAACTTCTTCTTCACTGTAACCAGGGCGTTCAACGGCGCAACTACTTCTGAGTATCCATCGATGAACCCTTGGTAGAAATTGCAAAGCCC
Source organism: Ceratocystis huliohia (assembly GCA_038382965.1). Taxonomy (NCBI): domain Eukaryota; kingdom Fungi; phylum Ascomycota; class Sordariomycetes; order Microascales; family Ceratocystidaceae; genus Ceratocystis; species Ceratocystis huliohia. The sequence goes on along the minus strand of JAXCEX010000049.1, from coordinate 134,360 downwards.
TAAGAATCTTCTCACGTGTTGGACCGAACTTGGCGTCTCCCATTTCGAAATTGCCGCAACTTTCTTTGGATCAGTCAGGATCTGACCAGGCCGGAGGATGTATCCCAGGTACGTAATTTCCTGAGTTGCGAACTCGCACTTGTTGGTGTCTACGGTCAGGCCTCCTCCTCGCAAACAGGACAGGACTGTGTTGACCTTCTCGTAATGATCCTCCGGGGTTCCGTTCGTGAAAATCAAAACGTCATCTACGTATGCTGATGCCCAAACGTCAAGATAGGGTCGCAACAAGCTGTTGATGTAAGGGCTGCGCCTGGAGATATGGTGGGTCTGAGCCCCACACATGAAGTCCATAAAACCCCTCACAGATACAGATAGCGTAGTTAGATAGTTTCTCCTCCTTTTCCCCTCAATGCACACTCTCTGACTATCCGAACCTGCTACAATGAAGATCTTGTAGACTAAACCGTGACAATACCGTGGGGAAAACTGAGGGAGCTGGGGGAGCTAGGGGAACTTGAGGAACTTGGGGAACTTGAGGAACTTGGTGAACTTGGGGAACTTGGGGAACTTGAGGAACTTGAGGAACTTGGGGAGCTTGGTGAACTTGAGGAACTTGGGGAACTTGAGGAACTTGGTTTTGGCCTAACGACGGCATCACCAGCGCGGCCAGATTCTCCATCTGCTGGGTCATCTGGACCATCCGCTCTTCCATGCTCAGGACCGGCTGCACTCGTGGGCTTTGCTCAGCAGCAAGATTCTGGCCCTCAGAGATGCCACCGTATGTGGCTTCTTCCATGGCCTGGTCAGACATATCGTTTGATGGCTGCGTTGTAGAGGCTGAAGAGTGTGTGGAGTCCGAACTCGATAGGAATCCAAATTTCATAAGGGATGGTGTAAGGGCTGCGCCTGGAGATATGGTGGGTCTGAGCCCCACACATGAAGTCCATAAAACCCCTCACAGATCCAGATAGCGTAGTTAGATAGTTTCTCCTCCTTTTCCCCTCAATGCACACTCTCTGACTATCCGAACCTGCTACAATGAACATCTTGTAGACTAACCCGTGACAACGTCCTGCACTTTCCTGACGCCAGAGTTTTCAGTTTTGGGCGGCCTTGCCGACTGGTATGGGCAGTTTCTTTGAATGTGGCTTGACATCCCACAGCGGTAGCACCGCCCTTCCTTGCGTCGTCGCTCAATCTCGTCTTTCGAAACCCACTTTGCTCTTCTCTTGGTGGCAGCTTCTTTTGAGGTGTCAGCTCGGGTGTGTGTCTCTTTGCTGCGAGAGGAAGAGTTGTGAGTCGGTTGGGATGGGCTCTTGAACTTTCGGTCGTAAGTTTTCATGCGGATGCCTAGCGCAAGTAGTTCCTTCTTGAAGTCGGCATATTTGTTCGGGAATTGCGTGGACCGCATCTGCTCCGAGACTGGGTCAGACAGGCCCTCCTTCACATAAGTGATCTTGACCAAGTCGGGCCAATTCGTACCATTAGCCTGCAAGAACAATAAGTCCATTTGGGCAACATACTCTGCCACAGCAAGAGAAAAACGTTCCATCTTTGTAGCGCTCAGGCTCTCGGCCGCCTCCTGTTCCGACGATGGGTCGGCAAATGTTTCTTCCAGGAAGGCGTAGAATCTCTCCAATGCCTCTCTTCCGTCCTTGGCCGAGTAGTAGGTTGTCATGTACGGGCCAATTTTGTCCCGTGCCTGGCCGGTGAGGCGACTGTATGCGTAGGAGATGAAACCCTTCTCACCACCGAGGGCCTCGCAGTCGAAACTTTGCTTTTGTTTGATGTCGGCCATGAAAATGCGAAAACGCATGTGGCCTCTTCCGTCGAATTTGTCGACGTCCGGCATTACAGTACGTGGCCTCTTTTGAGACCGTTCTAACTCCAAGGCTCCCACCTTCTTCAGGAGCTCTCCAACGATTTCTTCCATCTCCAATGGTTCTTTTTTAACGAGCTGGGCTCTCGGTTCGTTCATCGTCGACAAAATGTCTACGATTGTTCGTTCGTAATCGACGGGATGTCGAGGTCGTTAGGTTCGTGGTCGACAAAAAAAATGTCGCGGTCTTTTCGTTCGTTTTGTGTTACGGGTCAGGGACCCGGGTGTGGCTCAGGTGGTACCTAAGCCGCGTATTCTTACTGAACTCCATGAACAACTAACTCCAAACAGCCAGATGGGAAATTAATCTCTTACAACAGCGTCTCACGATGGAAACGCGTCTCGTGCTAAAGCAGTATCAGGATGGAAACATGTTTTACGCCGAAGCGAGAGGACAGACGTCTCAGCAGGTATCAAACAAGAGCATTACTGCCAAAAAGAATAGGGGCTGAGGACTTTTGAGGTTAGTGATGATTCACGAGGAAGAAGGATATAAGTACGGATGAGTCCCCGAGAAGTAGCTTTAGAACCCAGAAAATAAATATAGACATTCAAACCGGTTTCTTTTAGTTTGCAATATTTGCTGCACTTGAACCCCTTCACACCGGTCTGGCGAAGTGCGTCACGTTCGCTGGTTGTCAGGGGTTTGAGGACGACAGCGTTCGTTGGCTGCCAGTCCATTGCGTCAGGATCGGGGAATGGGGGCCTAGTTGATGTGGTTGGAGCACACTGGGGAACGAACCGTCTTCTCCCACGCTGGCCATCGTAGCATTCGATATCGGAGGCCAGACCGTATACGTCTGAGAGGAACGTGGAGTATACTGGTGACGGTCTGGTCAAGATCAATGCTCCCGCCAATCGATCATTAACACAACGCCGGAGGGCGTTGATTTTGGCGTGGTCGTCATAAATCTCAGCATCCGTGGCCAAGTTTTCGAACTTTGGGAGAAACGAGGAAAAGGGTTCGTCGGCGCGTTGACGAAGGATTTGTAGGCTGGCCTCGGCTCTCATTGCAGCATGAGGATCAACAAAAGTGAGGTCCAGGACGGCCAGGAACTGCATTGCTGTAAGTTCCTTACTGACAGCCTGGTGGTGCTGCGAGTAAGTCAGAGTTTGCGCGTATGGAGCCATCCGCATCCACACGTACGCCAGCTGGGCCAGCCTGTCGCCAATGGCATGTCCGTCGACCTGTAGCTTGAGGCGAATGGAGCTAGACCAGACCTTGTAGTCCACTCTTTTACCGGAGAACTGGTTGGTGTCAGGAATGGTGGGACGTGGTTTCTTACCCGGTAGGGGCAGGTCTTCGTGAGGCAGCTCAGGCGTCTCCTTGACGGAAACCGGCGTCTTTGGCAGTGCGGCCTGGATAGTCCTCAGGAGCCGCTGGGTAGCGGCATCGAATTGTGCCTGGAGATCTCTCTGCATCGCCTGTATGTTTTCCGCGAATGCCTTTTCCATGGCCTTTTGGGCGGCCTCAGCTTGGACAAGCTTTCCGTGGGCACGAACCAAATTGGCTCGCAAAGTTTCTGGACGGGCGTTTAGCAGTTCCGCTTTAGTCATGGAGGGAGTTGGGGTGCGGGAACGAGAGGCGGTGGCTTGGGCTTGGGGGCCCTGGTCTGGTTGGGCCGCGGGGTTATGGGGCTTGGGTTCCGGCCGGTTGCTCATCGTGGGGAGGTGATGGGTTCTGGTGATTGTAAAACGGAGTGGACAAAGCGAGGTATGAAATAACGGGGGGTTCAGGTGACAGGTGAAGACGGGAAACGGTGTTGAGCGAGTGGAGATGATGTCATTGTATTGTAAGGCTTCACGAAATATAAGCCGTTATATAAATGTCCAAGCTTATATTTCGTGAAGCCTTACATCTATGGCACGGTTTTCTCGGGGGGTCTCTTCTCAGTCCGACGCAAATTTAGAATCGTCCAAAGACCTCTGTATACGACTTTGCACAGAGGTAACTAGTTTTCCGGCTCGCTAGTGTCTTCTCCTTTCTCAGTTGTCACACGAGGAGCGATCACTGCCTTCCTTGTTTTTCCAGTGGACGCAGGACGGCGTGCTGCCAGATAAGGGCATTGAGCGACCCTGTGTGTGTTTGTGCCGCATCGGATGCAGAGATCGTTTTCACGACGTCTCTGCAATTCCCCTTTTGTCACCCAAATCGCTCTCTGCTTCTTGCCGTTGGTCGAAGAGGACGCCCTGGTCGGGGTCCATTCCATCTTGTCAGGGTGATTTTGGTTTGAGGGTCGAGGTTTCTCAAAAGACAGCTGCCGCGAAGCGAGAGCTTTCGTATACGCGATGAGCTCTCCAGCTTGCAAAAGATCGAACTTGAACTTCGTGTAGGTTTCATCCTGGTCGCGAGTTCCCATTGCCCTCACAACGTCGGAGGAGAGGGTTCGTCGGAGGGTTGTGGATTCCTCACTCAGGGGCTCAGCCCTAACAGTCCGCAGCCAAGTTCTCGAACTTTGGGAGAAAGGTGGGAAAGGGCTCGTCTGCGCGTTGACGAAGGATTTGGAGGCTGGCCTCGGCCCTCATTGCAGCATGGGGATCAAAAAATATGAGGTCCAGGACGGCCAGGAACTGCATTGCTGTAAGTTCCTTACTGACAGCCTGGTGGTGCTGCGAGTAAGTCAGAGTTTGCGCGTATGGAGCCATCCGCATCCACACGTACGCCAGCTGGGCCAGCCTGTCGCCAATGGCATGTCCGTCGACCTGTAGCTTGAGGCGAATGGAGCTAGACCAGACCTTGTAGTCCACTCTTTTACCGGAGAGCTGGTTGGTGTCAGGAATGGCGGAACGTGGCTTCTTACTCGGTAGAGGCAGGTCTTCGTGGGGCGGCTCAGGCGTCTCCTTGACGGAAACCGGCGTCTTTGGCAGTGCGGCCTGGATAGTCCGCAGGAGCCGCTGGGTAGCGGCATCGAATTGCGCCTGGAGGTCTGTCTGCATCGCCTGTATGTTGTCCGCGAATGCCTTCTCCATGGCCTTTTGGGCGGCCTCAGCTTGGACAAGCTTTCCGTGGGCACGAACCAAATTGGCCCACAAAGTTTCCGGACGGGCGTTTAGCAGTTCCGCTTCGGACATGGTGGGAGTTGGGGTACGGGACCGAGAGGCGGCGGCTTGGGCTTGGGGGCCCTGGTCTGGCTAGGCCGCGGGGTTATGAGGTCTGGGTTCCGGTTGCTTGCTCATCGTGATGAAGTGATGGGTTCTGGCAGATTGTGAAACAGGGATGCCGTGGGGGGAGGGGGGGGGGGGGAGCAGGAGTTCGGGGTTGACTAGGTTTTATAGTTAGACAGGGTGGACAAAGCGAGGTATGAAGTAACGGTGGGTTCAGGTGACAGTTTTGGACAAGTGAGGGCAGAGCATGAGCAAGTGGAGATCCATAGATCTTTACAATTCATAGCTAGTCTGTCCCATAACACAGGGAGTATTGGAGGTGAACATGGTGTGAACGATCGTGTAGGATTGAGCAGGAAGGTCGATCCTTTTGCTAATGGTGAAGTAAGACGATGCTAGTGGGAAGACGCGTCAACGAGGCACGTCGACAAGACTTCAGCAACATCACGCCAGCAAGGCACGTCAGCAAGACATGCTAGCAAGAAACGCCGTCTCTCATAGTGCGCATCCTCGTAATTATCCTCGTCCGCTCGTAGGGTGCGTGTTGCGATGGTAGAGCCTGAGCATCTACAAGTCCATAGATCTTTACACATGCTCCCTTCTCCGCCAGGAGTCCTCCGGGTTCAAATCTGTTGTGTCCAAGGACATGTATGGCCTTGTTCGTAACACACAAGGGCTGTCGTTTCCAGGAGGTGTTCCAGTGGTCCCCATGTGGGTTCGATGTAGCCAGCCCACTTCACGAGAACTTGCCACTTCTTTCGTAGTTTTCGGTGTTTCAGGACTTTTTCTACCAAGTATTCCTCGTTGGCTGCGACTTCTGCGTTGCCGTCCGTTCTGATCGGTGGTGGTTGTGTTTCTTGGATGACCTGGGACGGAAGGGGGTCATTTCGCATCCAGCGGATCAGACTGACGTGGAACACGGGATGGATGCCGGGGGGTGTATCCAACTTGACGTTGTGCGAACCGACGACCTTGACAACCTTGTACGGCAGGGGTAGCCAATCCAGCTTTTTGCTGGGCCGGACAGTGCGGATATTTTTCAGTCGGAGGTATACTTTGTCGCCCACTTTGAAAGATTTTGATGCTTGGCGCCCGCAGTTGGCGTGTGACTCCTGTATCTCTTGCGCCACTGCCATCGATGCTTGTGCGAGCGCCGTTGCTTCCCGGTGTTTCACTAGTCAATTGTGTCCTGCGGTTGCTGGTGATTTTTCGGACCCAGGTTTGTATTCGTCCGTCATCTCGATGAGGTGGATGTTGTAGCCGTGGGTGAAGAAGAACGGTGTTATGCCCGTGGTGGAAGAGGTGCAGTTGTTCAACGCGACCTGTCATTGTGGCAGTAGTTTGGCCCAGTCATCCTGCAGGTAGGTCGTGAAAGACCTAAGGTAGGTCTCAATTTCCTAATTCGACCTTTCTTGGCTTCCGTCCGTCTCGGGGTGGAAGGCTGTGGAGAGGGGGCGTTGAATGCCAAGTTGGATGCACATCTGGCTCCAAAATAGGCCGACGAACTGTGGTCCGCGGTCTGACGTGATCGCTAGTGGAATGCCGTGGTGTGCAAAGACGTGTTTCAAGAATGCTTCGGCCACGTTCTGGGCGGTAGACGTTACTAGCGGTATGAGGATTTGTAATTTGGATAGTCTGTCCGTTATCCCCATAATCGTTGTGCATCCGTTGGATGGGGGTAGTTCCACGATAAAGTCTACTGACAGTTCCTGCCACGGTCGTTCCGGTATCGGCAGTGGCTTCAACAAGCCCCGCTTTTGCTCTCTCCAGATCTTACCGCGGCCGAACGTGTCGCAATTTCCGACGAACTGTCTCACATCTGCTGTTAAGCCGGGCCAGGCGTAGGTGCGGCTTATCATGTCCCTGGTTATGGCTGTCCCGGGGTGGCCAGAGATTGGTGAATCGTGTACTGACTGTATGATGGCTGTTCACAGGGCCTCACACGCTGGGATCCACAATCGTTCGCGCCAAAGAAGTCTCCCATGGGAGTCTATGAAGCACTCGCTCGCTTGCCATGCCATGCCCCGATCGTTTGGGAATCCACGTGCTTGTTCTTCGATGGCGGGCATCCTCGTAATTAGCCTCGTCCGCTCGCAGGGTGTGTGTTGCGATGGTAAAGCCTGAGCATCTATAAGTCCATAGGTCTTTACAATAGATCTCATCCTGGAAACCAACTTGCAGGCAATGGACCGTTGGGAAGCAAAATGGGGACCTATCATGGAAAACGACGGCCCAAAGACTTGTACCTGACGAAATCAGGAAACCTCCGAGCCAAGTGGGCTAGACTCCCGGATTCTACATGATTTGGCCATTGTCGACAGGAAGGACGAAATAACCCAGAGAAGGAGAAATATGTTGCGGTTGGCACCCGTAATTGAGAAAGGGTACAAGGTGACAGGGAGCTCTGCAGCATAAAAGGAGAACTGCGGGCCATTCTCCCATTAACTAGTTTCTTTCTTTCTTCCTCATCTGAAAATTAGGTTTTCATTATCGGCATAACTTTGTAACAATTGCAAGTCCCGTAACAACCATATTCGGTGAGGAGGAGGGGATTAAGTAGGAGGAGAAAATTGGAAAATGTGGTCAACAGAGCTTATATAGTCTTGGTGTCCCGCAGTGTTGGTAGTTTAGTTTTGTTTCTTTTTTACTTCCCAAGAACTTAATAATAATCTGCATTTGACCTAACTGTGAGTCTTCTACACATTTAGCAAGCGCCGCACTTTTCTACCTTACACCTAATTTTTCATTTGATCAATTGATTCTCAACAACCTAATATGCCAGCTATTACTATTGAAGCTAGAACCCTTCTCGCCCTTCATGGCCCTCAAAATAACCCAACACTAAGCATCCGACGCACCGCAAGCACCTATACAGTCGATGCGCGACGACTACGTCGCCTCTAGCAAGGCTTTCAGTCTCGACGCGATACTATCCAGAAATCACGTCGGCTATCTGATCTAGAGGAACAGATTCCTATTCACTTTATTCTCGACCTAGATTCGCGATGATTTCCCCCTCGGCTTCGTGGTGTGAAAGAAATGGCTGACCAATTGCTTGCCGACCGCGACGCGCCGCCAGTTGGCACGTGTTGGGCTCATAACTTCGTCAAGCGACACCCAGACTTTTAGACGCGTTTTTTGTGTAAATACGACTACCAGAGAGCTAAGTGCAAAGATCCAACCATTATCCGCGATTGGTTTCGGCTTGTGGCGAACACAATCGCGAAGTATGGCATCCGATCAAATGATATCTACAACTTTGATGAGACTGGCTTTCTTATGGGTATCATTACGAGCGGAATAGTTGTCACAGGTTCAGAAGGCGTTCAAAGACGAAATCAGTCCAGCCTGGAAACCGGGAATGGATTACGGTCATTCAAACGATCAATGCGGAAGGCTGGGCGATGCAGCTGTTTATCATCGGTGCGGGCCAATATCACCTCTCCAACTGGTACTGAGAAAGCAACCTCCCGGGCGATTGGGCTATTGCAACAACTAAAAATGGCTGAACCGATAACAAGACCAGTCTCGAGTGGCTTAAGCACTTTGACCGGTGCACAACCAATCGATCAATTGGTTCCTATCGTCTCTTGATCCTCGATGGCCATGAAACTCACCACTCTATTGAATTCGAGAGATATTGTGAGGAAAAGAAGATCATCCAGCTTTGTATGCCACCTCATTCCTCTCATCTACTCCAGCCCCTTGACGTCGGGTGCTTTAGCGTACTAAAGGAAGCTTACGGTCGAGAAATAGAGCGATTGATCAGATGCTCTATAACCCACGTTTCAAAGACCGAGTTCTTACCGGCCTTCCACGCAGCACACGAGACCACTATGACGGAAAGAAATATCAAGGGGGCTTTTAAAGGAGCTGGATGGCCTTGTTCCCCTTGACCCAGAAGCTGTGGTCTCAAAGCTTGATGTACAGCTACGGACTCCAACGCCCGCTGAGGAAGGGGCTAAACCGTCAACCCCATGGGCTTCAGAGACCCCAAAGACTGTGCTTGCGGCCCAATCTCAGTCTGAATACTTCGAAAGACAGATTACAAGGCACCAAAGCAGCTCTCCAGAGTCAATTCTTGAAGCATTAAAGTCTCTTGCGGAGGGAACAAAGGCAGTTATGCATCAGATGGCTCTCGTGAGAGCAGAGGTCCAAGACCTTCGACAGGCAAATAAGATACTAAGCCGGCGCCGGAGGGCAAAAAGGACTAGACTACAGAAAAGAGGAGTAATAACGGTAGAGGGAGGAAGACAAGCAATTGATCAAATGGATGTGGATGCGCAGGTAGTGGTTGAATCGTCGAGGAGTGGTGGTCGAGGAAGGTCAGTCGGGTCTGGTGTTCGGCGCTGTGGTGTATGCGGTAAGCCCGGCTATAATTCAAGGACCTGTCAGGTAGTGATTCAGATATCTGGGGAAGAGTATAGTGAGTAGTTTTAATTGATCAGATTGTTTATGGTGTTTTTATCGTGATAACTAGAGAGGGGTTTAAGAAAAGTGCGGCGCTTACTTGTCATTATAACGTACATGATAAGCAAGTATCTCAAAGAAGCGAGTGTCCCAAAAATCCCTCAACCTCTCCTTTCTTCAATTGATCAATTGATTCTCAACCACCAAAGATGTCACAATCAAGTAGTGAGGCAAATATTATTCTTGTTCTTCGTGCCCTTCAAATTGATCCAAAATTATGCAACCGACGCGCCGCATCGATATATGAAGTATGTAATACGAAGCTAGGTCGCCGTCTTAGAGACATACAGTCTCAACGCGATACTATCCCCAAATCACGCGAGCTATCCGATCTAGAGGAACAGATCATAGTTCAGTTCATTCTCGACCTAGATTCACGGGGATTTCCCCCGCAACTGCGTGGTGTTGAAGAAATGGCCAACTGATTGCTCGCTGACCGCGACGCACCATCCGTCGGCAAGCGCTGGGCTTCCAACTTCGTCAAGCGACACCAAGAGCTCAAGACGCGTTTTATTTTCGGAAATACGACTATCAGAGAGCTAAATGCGAAGATCTAACGATTATTCGCAATTGGTTTCGGCTCGTGGAGAACACAATAGCCAAGTATGGTATCAACCTGGCTGATATCTACAACTTCGATAAGGTTGGCTTCAGGATGGGCATTATCGGAAACGGTATGGTCATCACAGGCACAGAAAGGCGTGAAAGGCCTCAATTAGTCCAGCTTGGAAACCGGGAATGGATTACCGCCATCCAGGCGATCAATGCGGGAGGCTGGGCGATCGCGCCGTTCATCATCGGTGCGGGCCAGCATCACCTCGCCAACTGGTGTCAAGATATAACCCTCCCAGACGACTGGGCTATCACAATATCTCCCAACGGCTGGACCAATAATCAGATAGGCCTTAAATGGCTAAAGCACTTTGATCAGTGCACAATGACGCGATTAGTTGGACGTTATCGTCTTTTGATCCTTGGCGGCCACGAAAGTCACCAGTCTCTCGATTTTGAGAGATACTGCCAGGAAAACAAGATCGTTACGTTTTGTATGCCGTCTCATTCGTCTCACCTACTCCAGCCTCTCGATATCGTATACTTCAGCCTACTCAAAAGGCGTATGGTGGAGAAATTGAGCATCTGATGTGATGCTCGATAACCCACGTTTCCAAGACCGAGTTCTTTTCCACCTTCTACACCGCATTTCAGACCACCATGACGGAAAGGAGCATCAAGCCAGCTTTTAGAGAGGCCGGGCTTGTTCCCCTTGACCCGGAAAGCGTCATTTCGAAGCTTGATGTGCGGCTACGAACGCCGACGCCAGTTGAGGAGGTAGCTGGGCTGTCTGCCGCTTGGGTTTCTAAGACGCCAAAGACTGTCCTTGAGGCTGATTCTCAATCTGAATACCTCGCTAGACGGATCAGAAGACATCAAAGTAGCTCTCCAGAGTCGATTCTGGAGGCATTAAAGTCTCTTTCTAAGGGAACCAAGGCAATGATGTATGAGAATGCCTTATTGAAGGCGGAGAACCGTGACCTTCGACAAGTAAACGACCTACTGAGTCGACGCCGGAGGGCAAAAAGAAGCCGCTTATAGAAAGGAGAAGTGATGAGAATAGGAGGAGCAATGGAAGCAGTCGGCCAGATAAATGTGGATGGGCAGGTAGAGGGGGAATCGTCGAAAAGTGATGGTCAAGGAGGGTCGGGGCGACGGAGGGAAAGGCGCTGTGGAGGATGCGGAAAGACAGGACATAATGCAAGGACATGTCAGATAGTTGTTATGCTATCTGAAGAAGAGTATAGTAATCGGATTTAATTGATTAGATGATTTGTTATGTTTTTATGGCGATTCTTATCTTAGAGGTTGAGATTTTTGGGACATTCGCTCATCATGTAACGTACATGATATGCGAGCGTCGCAGACTGGCGAGCGTCACAGTTTTTAACACCTCCCTCTTAGAGATTATAATAAAAACACCACAAACTGTTTAATTAATTCAAACTACTCACTATACTCTTCCCTAGAGGTCTCAATCACTTACTGGCAGGTCCTTGCATTATGCCCGGGCTTACTGCAAACACCACACCGCCGAACCCCCGGTCTCGCCGACCTTCCTTGACCACCACTTGTCGACAACTCGGCCGCTACTTGCGTATCAACATCCATTTAATCAATTGCTTAAGAGCTCCTAGAATTCACTCTGGAGAGCTACTTTGATGCCTTGTGATCCTTCTCTCAAGGTATTCAGACTGAAATCCTGCCTCAAGTATAGTCTTTGGCGTCTTTGAGACCCAAGTGGTCGAAGGGCTAGCCACCTCCTCACCAGGTGTTGGAGTCCGTAGCTGCACATCAAGCCTCGAGACCACACTTTCCGGGTCTAGAGGAGCAAGCCCGGCTCCTCTAAAGGCTGACTTAATATTTCTTTCTATCATAGTGGCGTTAAACGCGGCGAAGAAGGCCGGGAAGAATTCAGTCTTTGAAACATGGGTTATAGAGCATCTAATCAAATGCTCGATTTCTCGACCATAAGCTTTCTCAAGTAGCCCGAAGCACCCGACATCAAGGGGCTGCAGTAGATGAGACGAATGAGGTGGCATAAAAAGTGTGATAATCTTGTTTTCCTCACAATATTTCTCAAACTCGACGGAGTGGTGACTTTCGTGCCCATCGAGGATTAGAAGACGATAGGAACCAGTTGATCGGTTAGTTGTACACCGGTTAAAATGCTTTAGCCACTCAAGACCCATCTCATTATCGGTCCAGCCATTTTGAGTCGTCGCAATAGCCCAATCGCCTGGGAGGTTGCTTTCTTGATACCAGCTAGCGAGGTGATATTGGCCTGCACCAACGATAAACGACTGGATCGCCTGGCCTTCCGCATTAATAGCTTGAATGCCTGTAATCCATTCCCGGCTTCCAGGCTGCACTGACTTTGGTCATTCACGCCTTTCCGCACGTGTAACAACCATTCCACTTGCAATCATGCCCATGAGAAAGCCAGTCTCATCAAAGTTCCAAATATCAGCTAGGCGGACACCATATTTCGCGATTGTATTCTCCACAAGCCTGAACCAATTGCGAATAATAGTAGGATCTTCGCATTTGGCTCTCTGATAGTCGTATTTCCGAAAGAAACGCGTCTTGAGCTTTGGTTGTCGCCTGACGAAGCTGGAAGCCCAGCCCAGCGCTTGCCGACGGGTGGCGCCTCGCAGTCTGCGCAGTCGGTTGGCCATTTCTTCAACAGCACGCAGCCGGGGGGGGGGGGGGGGGGGGGGGGAATCCTCGCGAATCTAGGTCGAGAATAAATTGAATAATGATATGTTCCTCTAGATCAGATAGTCGGCGTGAATTCGGGATGGTATTGCATCGCGATTGGATGCCATTATGCTGGCGGCGAAGCCTATGCTCAGAGATTTTATACGTCGGATGCTTAGTTTTGTGTTATTTTGAAGGGCCTGAAGGGCAAGAAGAGTTCTAGCCTCTATAGTTGGCTCTGACATATTTTGTGGTTGAGAAATAATTGATTAAATGTAAAGGTTAGTGTAGGAGGGAAAAGTGCGACGCTCGCCCGTCTGCGACGCTCGCATATCATGTACGTTACGCTATTGGAAAAACACAAATGTGTGAGTTGAATCCATAGTGGAGCGTGCATCGAGTGACTTGTAACACTATGCTCCATTACTAATCATTTACCTTCAAAATTCCTTGGCAACCCTCGGCACTTCCACAACGCAATACCTACTCCCACGATGGTTCAACCCATCGATAATCCGCCGTCGCCTGGCCCATCCTGGCAATTGGAACTCCCCTCTAACGTCCCTGATATGAACGTCCAAACAATGTTCCCCAGTGAGCTTAGAGAAATTGCCCAACAACCCCGCACTGCACTTGGCCAATCCAATAACCAGCAACCGTCTCCCTGCGCCCCGTACTCAAGTCCAAAGCATTCCTGCTGCCGGTAGAATCCCCGTCCTATAGGACAAGTTGTTGGCGACCTGAACCCCCCAGTCATACGCCAACTTGCTGTCCTCTCTCTTGGCCTAGGTGGTTTGGACGAAATAATTTATGCTTACTCTTCCTCCGTCAACCTGCACCCTTGAAACACAACGACATCCTGAACCCTGACAACCCTGACTATCTCACAACACGCTGTCCGAGCTTGTTGTTGTTGTGCCTGAGCGCGTAAAGACACATCCGTACGAATCTTTTCAGCATCTCTGCATCACATCAAGAAAACACCAAAAGCTAAGATTTGCACTGACCCCCGTCCCGTATGCCCTGACTGGCTCGTCCCCGTGATAAACGCCTTTGACAGAGAGAAGGCCTCAGAACTCCCGCCCCACCGCCCTAACCTCGACACCGAAATCGATACACCCACGAACACCCCTGTCCCGGCCTGTCCTTTGTACTCTATGAGCAGAGAGGAACTTCTTGTACTCCAAAAAACCCTGTTTGAACTCCTCGACGCTGGATTTATCCGTGCCAGCAGTGCAGTTGGAGATGCACATGTGATATTTGTGAAAAAGCATGAATTACCCCATACATTACAACGAAATGTTGGCCATATACGCGTCCATACGCCAATGACGTCCCTTGCTCGCAGGTATCCACTTTGAGGCCCATACAGACCACCGAAACCTCGCCTTTTTCCAAAAGTTCAAGGTCCTGTTCGAACGTCAACGTTGCTGGATGCACGACCTATCAGAGTTCGATTTTATGATCGTGCACAAGTCAGGGAGTTCTCAAGTCACCTCCGACGCCCTATCCTGCAGAGACCAGGACATCTTCAATGACCAGCTGTAGTCCCGGATTCACTAACCGCTGACGCCGAAGGATGGACACCTCGTCACTATCGCGGCCACTTGGGCTGCAGCTCCGTACCGAGACCCCGAATGCATTACTCCTAAAGAACACTCGACACTCCCATCCCTATTCACTGATTCTGACCTAACAAACCTGTGGAACTCAGCCGTAAAACGCAATGAACGCTATTGGGAAGCCAAATCCGTCGTCTAGGAACAAGCACGAGGATTCCCAAACGATTGGGGCATGGCATGGCAGGTGAGCGAGTGCTCCGTAAACTCCCATGGGAGGCTTCTTTGGCGCGAATGGTTGTGGATCCCAGTGTGTGAGGCCCTGAGGACTACCATCATACAGTCAGTACATGATTCACCAATATTCGGCCACCCCGGGACAGTCATAACCAGGAACATGATAAGCCGTACCTACGCCTGGCCCGGACTAACAGCAGATGTGAGACAGTTCGTCGGAAATTGCGACACATACGGCCGTGGTAAGATCTGGAGAGAGCAAAAGCGGGGCTTGTTGAAACCATTGCTCATACAAGAACGACCTTGGCGGGAGCTTTTGGTAGATTTCATCGTGGAACTATCCCAGTCCAACGGCTGCACAATAGTTATGGGAGTAATGGATAAATTATCCAAATCCCAGAGCCTGATACCTTTGGCGACTTCTATTGCTTAGGATGTTGCCGAAGCATTCTTGAAACATGTTTTTGCACGTCACGGCATCCCACGAGCGATTACTTCAGACCGTGGGCCGCAGTTTGCTGGCCTATTTTAGGGTGAGTTCTGGAGGCAACTTGGCATCCAACGCCGCCTTTCTACAGCTTTCCACCCCGAGACAGACAGAAATCAGGAAAGGTCGAACCAAGAAATCGAGACTTACCTATGATCTTTTACGACTTATCTACGGGACGACTGGGCTACATTTCTCCCACAAGCACGAGCTGCGTTGAACAACCGCACCTCCTTAACCACAGGTATAACACCAGTCTTCTTTACTCACGGCTAAAACATCGACCCCATCTAGATGACAAACGAATACACCCCTAGGTCCGAGAAATCACCGGCAACTGCAGGACAAAATCGGTTGGTAAAGCACCGGGAAGCAACTGCGTTCCCACAAGCATCAATGTTAGTGGCACAAGAAGTACAGGAATTACACGCCAATCGTAGACTCCAAGTATCAGAAGTTTTCAAAGTCGGTGATAAAGTATACCTATGATTGAAGAACATCCGCACCAATCGGCTCAGCAAAAAGCTAGATTGGTTAGCCCTGCCGTGCAAGGTTGTTAAAATTGTTGGTTGCCACAACGTCAAGTTAAATACACCATCCGGTATTTATCCCGTATTCCACATCAGTCTGATTCGCCGAATGCGAAATGACCCCCTCCCATCCCAGGTTATCCAGGAAACCCAACCGCCACCAATCACAATAGACAGCAACACGGAGGCTGCGGCCAATGAGAAATACTTGATCAAAAAAGTCCCGAAACACCGAAAACTACGAAAGAAGTGGTAGGTCCTCGTGAAGTGGGTTGGTTATGTCGAATCTACATGGAAGCCACTGGAACATCTCCTTGAAACAACAGCCCTTGTATGTTACGAACAAGGCCATACATGTCCTTGGACACAACAGACGTGAGCTTAGAGGTCTCTTGGCGGAGAAGGGAGCATGTGTAAAGATCTATGGACCTGTATGTGCTCAGGCTCTGCCATTGCAACATGCATCCGAACGTTCTAACTATTCGAATCTTCACCTGCCATTTGTCATATTGACCATGTTTGCTAACACTTCGCTTGTCCACCGTTTTGACGAAATATTGTATCACTTTATCAACAAGCAATATGTCCCCATCTCTCTCGCTAGTTCACTCACTTTGGCGAGATATTGTACAATACCCACGTAGTGTTCATTCCATGTTGTTCATTCCATGTTCATTTCCAATATGCCACTGTACATAAAAGCTTGTCATGTCAATCCCCCGTCGTAGCTATTTACTTTCCTGTTAAGTTTTCTCAAGAAATTCTTCCATAATACAGCCGTTCGTTATACAAACTGGTTACCTTGTATTCTGTGAAGCCTTACACACATTCCGGGCCACGTCCCGTAAAATCATGAACGGAATCGGATTCTACTTTATGTAGGGTGAGTTTGGTGCTGGTTGCCCTCCTTCAGGTACAATGAGAGACTTCTAATAACCCACAGGGACGTTCCCATCCAGCTTTCCCGAATCTCCAATGAGACTGATTACCGACAAGGGCGTAGTGGTGGGTCTTTTTTTGACGATGTGTTTCCATGCTGTCATCGTCGAGCTTCATTGTTTGAGAAAGGATTCGACTTCATGCTCGATCCTACATAGATGTTAAACCCGTAACATTACCCCTCTTTCTCCTTCGAGGTCGTGGTCCGGTTTGCGCTGCAGTGTCCGGCTCACCTACTTCATCTTCTGCCTCGTGAATTTCAATGAACTCGCATAGGGCATCGGTGTGTTCGAAATCCACTCGTGGCCTCCAGTCCGGTTCTGCCTACCCTTTCTATTTGACCAAAACTAATCTCTGTCCTCCTTTTGCTCTTCTACGATAGCGGCTTCGCAGTATCCATTCCACCTCGTATTCTGGCTCTCCATATTCCTTCTCCCACAGCAGTGGTGGCTGAAAGTCATCGAGCTTCTGCAATGGTAATGGGTTTATGACGGCTCACTTTAGTAAATCGACGTTGAGCCTTAGGTGAAGATTTGTGGGCATATCCAATTCCATGACTTCGGGTGTTGTCACATTGGTAACTATGTACTTAGTGTTCAACCATGCAAGCTTCTTGGTAGGCTGTTCTGTCCTAACATTTTTGAGGTTGAGCCATACCAGATCACCAGTTTCGATGCGTTCTTAGCTATTGCGAGTGTTTTCTTGTAAGCTCGTATCAGTCATTTTAGCAAGGGCTGGACCGGATCACCACGCAAGTCCGTATTCCGGGCGGTGTCCGTAACGGAACCTTCTTGCAAGCTCGTGTTGGTCATTCCACAAGGGCTGGACCAGCTTAGCACGCGGGTCCGTATTCCGGGACATCTTGTTGATCACACTGGGTGGAAAGGTTCTGTTACCTCTCAACAAGGAAGTGTACATGACGTTCCGGTCATTATCCGTCTTCACCGCATCATCCCACAGATTCTGTAGGATTTCTTGCACGAACAGTTTGTTACCGCCGGGAATGAGTTCGTCTTGCACCGCAACACCAACTGGGCTTAGTTTCACTGCAGTGATCTCAGGCAGCCACTTGTTTTTGGTAAGAGTCATTATCCGGTACTTGAGACGCCTGTCTTCCCCATCTTGTGGAGTATCTTGTTCTCGGCAGCTCAAGGCATCTGCTTTTCTGTTCTTGCTTCCTGGTCTAAATTCCAGCTTGAAGGGATATCCTGACATGATATGGGACCATCGTACTTGGCGTTTGTTAAGTCTGGGGTCAGTCATGAAGTATTGCAGGTTTTTATGATCCGTAATTATCTTGAACGGGAATCCCAAACTTTTCAATTTTCCACGCCATTCTCCACGCCATTCTTCAAGACATTTTATGACTACCAACAATTCCTTGTCATAAGTTTCGTAATTGCTCTCCGCCGGGTTGAGCCTTTTGGAGCATAAAGCCACGGGGCGTAAGTTGCCATTGCCATCGTATTGTGATAGTATTCCTCCCAGATCCCAGCCTGAGCAGTCACATTCCATGACCGTTTCGCGGCCTTCGTCTCATGTAGCGAGTATGTACGCTGTGATAAAACTCCATTCATCATGTCGAAGGCTCCATTTTCACATTTGCCCCAGTTCCAAGGCTCGTCTTTCTTTGTCAAATGTACCGGTGGTGCTGCGACCTCACTGAACGAATATATGAGCTGACGGTAAAAGTTCGCGAAACCAATAAAACTCTTCATGCCTTTAACATTTGTCAGGGGCTCGCTCCCATTCGCGTATAGCGGCTACCTTTGAGGGGTCAACTTTGATTCCTTGTCCTGCCTGAATGATGAACCCCAGATACTTGGTTTACTGTACTGCAAACTCACACTTGTTGATGTCCAGTCTCAGGCCTCCGTCTTCGAGCTTTTGCAGGGCCATATTGACCTTTTGCATGTGGTCATCGTAGTTTCCATTCGTGTAGATGAGGACGTCGTCCAAATAGGCAGAGCAGAAAACCTCAAGATACACACTACTGTAGGATGTTGTTGATATGATGTTGAAACGTTGCGGGTGCTCCAGTGAGTCCAAATGGACACACCATCCACTTGTATGACCCAAATCTTGTTCGGAAGGTGGTTTTTCATACCTCTCCTTCTATGATCAATATATTGTGAAAGGCAGCACGGACATCTACTTTCGTGAAATACCACGCTTTAGCCAAAGATCTCAGTGTCTCGTTAGTCAAAGGCAAAGGATAGCGATCTTTCTCCGTGATTGCGTTGAGACCTCGGTATTCAATACAAAACCTCGGACCACCTCCCAGTTTTCTAACGATCAACACCAGGGCTCCTCCTGGTGAACTACTTGCTTTTATCCACCCTTTGTCGAGGCGATCGGTCAAGGTCTTCCTCAGGACCAGAAATTCTTCTCTTGACATACTGTAGAGGGGACCCCAGGGGACTTCTCCTTCGTTTCCGTCTTTGTTCTTCTTCAGCGGGACCGTGTGGTCGGTTCCAGGACGGTTTGGAGGTAGGTCATCTGCCCCGTCGTCCAGAAATAGGCGCGAAAACCGTTTAGTGCTTGGAGGAAACTCATCTTTGATTACTTCCAAACTCATTTATGGCTTATTCTCTAGTTCTTTATTAATATCGCAAATCGACGTAGCAAATACTTGTATCGGTTCCTTGGTTGTCATACTCTTCTCAACTTTCGTGGCGAACACGGACGCAAGAATTCTTGTTATCCTGTACCCATCTATCTTCGTTTGACGCCACGTTTTTTCATGAACAACAAGCCCATCTTCTTCGTTTTGGAACTTGATAGTCTTATGTTGTGCCGAGTAGACCACATGATTCTTTTCAGTCAATAGTAGTTCTCCTTTGACAATGGTCATGCGCAGGAGACCTCGTTTCATCATCAATTCCTCATTGAAGGTGGACATTGTTAGACATTCACTGTCTAATAGGGCATCATAGTAAAACAAATTCTTAATAAAAGTGTCTTTTAAAAACGGTTGGGAATGCATTTCATTATTCAGACCCTCAACATCCATCGCAAGGCATTGGCCAGACTCCTTTTCAGGACTCCGAGGGACCGTCTTTGTTTGCCAGAAGTGCAAAGCCACTCTTAGTTTTCCGCACTTCTTTCAGAGCTTTCTTCGATGGGACTCCAAATCTCATAATGGAAAAACAAAAAGGATTGGAACAGAATCAGGAACAAAATAACTTCCCGCATAGGGAGCTTCTGTCTTTCCCTTGTTTGAACTAAGCAACGTCGTTGTAGACCTCCTTGTTAGTCTGTGCAATAATGTTATATTAGAGTCATAGATAAAATCTAACCCTAATGGCTTCAGATTTAAATTATGGGTCAGCCTTGTGTCGTTATACATACTATCTGTCAAAAAGAATGCTGAACTTTATATCTCGTTCATTGGTACAACCTATTAAAATACAATGTCCCTACTTCGGCAAACATGCTTCTAGTATTAGTATTGTTTGTGAAAGCCTTTTTTGCTCACGCGACTAAACTAACCTCTTCCAATGAATTCTCGTGCAACACGTGGGTCTACGATGAGCACTATTTTGAATCGCTTCAACAATGTCCCAAGACAGCCATAGGACCTCTTAGCCGACCTTCTTTTCAGCAATCCTCATACAGTCACAGCCCGAGCAATGATGCCGACGCACACGATATAAAACAGGAACGTCCATCTGATGGCGCAAAAACCCAGGCAGAGTCTTTTGAAGAAAGCAAGCCTTTTCTGTCATTCGAAGAATGGAAGGACATCATGATGCGTAAACGGGACAATGCAGATACGAACCTTGGTGAATACCATTCAGATATAATTTCGGGATGGTCGAGCATGGTTGATAAATTCCATTTGTCAGAAGATTCCCGACCGGCAGTTAAAGGCTCTTCGCTACTGTCTACGATAACTTCACAGCCAGAGAGCCGGTCACAAAGCACGACAAGCGCCACGAGCACTGTCACTGACGAGGTTAAACTAGTTTACCATCCGTCTAAAGATGCTGGGAAAACATGCAAGGAACGGTTTTCTTATGCTTCATTTGATTCAGGTGCAACTGTGCTAAAAACAACGCCAGGCGCAAAAAATGCAAAAGCCATTCTACGGGAAAATAAAGATTCCTATCTATTGCTGGAATGTGCTATAAAGAATAAGTTTGTGATCATAGAGCTTAGCGATGATATCCTAGTCGATACGGTTGTGATCGCCAACTTCGAATTCTTTTCAAGCATGGTCAGGCGGTTTCGAGTCAGTGGCAGCGACCGGTTCCCCGTGAAGTCAGAGAAATGGGTAGATTTGGGTTCGTTCGAGGCGCGAAATTCCCGGGATATACAGGCATTCCTGGTAGAGAACCCACGCATATATGCGCGGTACATCAGAATTGAGTTTCTGTCACACTATGGCACGGAGTACTATTGTCCCATTTCGCTTGTCCGTATTCATGGAACCACCATGATTGAATCATGGAAGGAGACAGAAGCCATAGCGGACGAATCTTCTATGGCCAATGATGTGGATGAAAGTGGAGAAAATGGACCCGAGATTGAGATTGCTACGCCCAAAGAGCTGCCTCAAGAAAGCAACACCATGGTTGACAGGGTCAGTTCGGAGCAGCAGGAATTAGAAACAGCTAATAGCCTTGCTTATAATCGAGAGACAAGCTCGGATGATGGCTGTTTTTACGCAGTTGAAAACTCAAATCAATGTTCCAATACGGCTTTCCCTAGTAACATCTTTCATCCAAGCCAAGTGTTGCAATGTGTGAAGCAAAATACCCCGGCTTCTTCAGTCACCGTTGTGGATGTAACGGTATCTTCAGCAACTTTGTCTTCTACTACGGCTTCAACCTTGGCGACCTCTCAAGGCTTCACTTCTGATCCAAGCTCGCAGGTTCTCAATGTAGCTGGAAACCCCCATTCATATCGAACGTCGAGTGAAACTGGGCCGCTTTTGTCTACAGATCATATGACTGCTGAGGAACCTACCGTCACCTCTACTCCAATAGATACTCTGGGCGAACTCACTACAAACGATATTTCTTCTACATCTACAAAATCCATTGAATCGACACCTCCTCGCAATAAGCCTCCCACGTCATTACCTTCGCCAGTAGTTCAGGAAAGCTTCTTCAAATCGGTTTCAAAACGCCTACAATATTTAGAAACAAACATCACTTGGGCTATCCGTTATTTAGAAGGCCAATCTTATTATATCCAGGATGTTTTGTCTAAAGCTGACCAACAACAGAAGGCAAAGTTAGGTACTTTCATGGGGAATCTCAACAACACTATACTGGAGGAAATTCGCACTTTGAGATTTCAATATGAACAGATCTGGGAACTAGCTGCAGCATCTTTGGAGTCCCAGCGTTTACAATCAGAAAAAGAAATCGTGGCTTTAGGATCCCGCCTTAATGTTCTTGCTGAAGAGGTGGTCTTTCAAAAGCGCATGTCAATTGGACAATCAGTCCTGCTTCTGTCATGTCTTGTACTAGTAATTTTCTCTCGCTCAGTTATTGCATCCCCTATGGAATGGGTACAACCTCCGCAAAACCGTGGCCAGCGCCAACGAAATCTGTCTATACGAAAGACATCCTCGCGAGGCTATACTATTACAGGGAAGCCATCATTGCCGGAGTCGTACTTCGCTGATCCACTAGAGAATTGGGAGGAAGAGGAGTGCAATGGCAACGATGGGGTTGAACCTCAGCCCAGCGGTAAAGGGGGTGGTCCTTCTACTGTACATCAGCAAGAATCACCTCCAGAGTCTGAGGCATCATCAAGTGGCGACGAGGTCGCGGGGTCACTATCAGAACATGAGCATGGAGTTGTTAATGCCTCACTCCAGATGGCCCACCGAGCCTCGCTCAACATGGTATCAGAAGTAGTGCGGAAGCCACTGCCAGCCTTACCCGAACACCCAGATCAAGACTAATAACCATGAAAAGCTACATTGTCTAGTTTTATTTTAATTGAATTTATAGGAATCTCATACATCTCATATAGACTTGAAGCTATGTCTAGAAATATCCATACTGTTAGAAAGAACTTATCTACCTAGTAGTCTCAGCTACTGAACCAACACTTTACCGTTGGTTGTCTAGGAGGTAAGCTTCTCCATCATATTGACCACTCTCTTGAAACCTAGCTGTGGCGTTATAATGTAGTCGCTTCACCCGGCTTCCACGACCGACATTACTACCAGAGTTTGAAGTGAATAGGCCTACACGGGAAAAACATTAGTCAATATCTAAATAAAGGTAATATTATCAAAAAAACGTACCGACTTGCTCCGCGTTTGCACAACTGCGACGCATCTTGATATCGTTGTCAGGTTCGGGGAATGCCTCTTCTTCTCCGACTAAGCAGCCCATTGGGCCTTCTTGAGTGTAAAAAAGCTGAAATTGGTTAGACGGACTTCAATATAAAGCACATTTGAATATCCTTACTTTGGGTCGATAGTGAGGAGCTTCCAACATAACCACACTATTGCGAAACTTGGCTACCAAAGCATCGCGACCTTGTAGAGCTATAAATTCATTAGTTCGTGGCCCTGCACACTTCGGGCCAAACCTTGAGGTTAGCTCACCTGCATAGGAAACCTCTGCAACTTTGTCACTTTTGAAGCAATTCCTGGATTCAAATATGTTAGAGGAGTAAAGGGAATGTTGTGTTGCGACCTCACAAAAGTGAAGGTAGTAAGTAGACGGGTGATACTTGCCAGCGTTGGTTACCACGCTTTGACACGAACTACAATTAGAAACGAGGGTTAGTCTTTGATATATCGGCAGTTTTATAGGTTTTGTCACTAATTAAATGCGTAACAAAACGACCTACATTAACAACATCCATAGGCTATGGTTTATCCGTCAGCAAATCAGCGTTTCCCAAAGGAAAAGTTGAAGAAGTCTTGCTACTCACATCACAGAAGTTTATGAAGGCATATCCGACGCTATTTTACGTTAAATTTTAGCTATTTTGCTTGCCGGCGGCCGTTTCAGTAGAGGACGAGAAATTGCGGTTTAGGCACTCACTTGCAGTTGTTTGCAAAGTCAATCCGGAGATACATGAAGTCATACCGTCCCCAACTCGTCTCATCCAGGAATCTCTTCAACCACGCTTGGTCAACTTTGTTCGGAATGTTTCTCAACATAATCTAGCTTCTTGTTAGCAAATGTTGTATGTCTCCCAATAGTTTCTCATTATCAATTCTTACCGTTGTGCGGACGTCCTGACCACAGCGAATTCGATCAAGGTCTACAAAGTTGCTCAATGAGCGAGTGCCTCGATGCTGTGTAACAAAACTACGCGGAACCTGACGAGATTTCACGACTCCACGAGGCTTAAAAGCTCTAGTGACTTTGTCAAGGTGGGATTTTACCACTTCATCAGACACATAGCGCTGTGACTGACTTAACACTAGAGACTTTGTAAGGGATGGTCAGTCAGTTTTAAGAAGGCTCAAAAAGAAAATAATAATAAGACTAGGAGACTTTCTGACATGCCTTGCGAGTAATAAGATTGTCAGCTGTCTTAAGCTGGGCGCTGATATCTGGCGGGAAGGGACGGAGTGCAGGGTGTAGTTGAAGCGCAGCAGGAGGGTTTTCCATGGCAATTGTGAGTTCCACGCCCTGAAATTTTAGACGTTAGGCATTAGTTTTCTTTTCCCTAACAAGGATTTCAACTCACCTGAACTTGTGTAGAGTTCATATTATTACTGAGCTTCCAAATTGAGCTAATGTCACAAAACTCGACAATAGCAGAAAAACAATCGTTACTGCTTCCATCAATGCATTTGACAGCAAACACATGTCCTTGTTCGCCTATGTAAGACATCACAAACATTTCCAGCTGTGAAGTGTTTGTCCTAATGTGGGATGATACCCGAACGGTGACTAGCACCTGGCTTTCACGGTGGAATCTGTTAATCTTCTTCGATAGTTAGCATAGCTAGGCCAACACAACGATCCCCGAAGTGAAGCAAACATGGCCTTACCCAAGATATTTCTTTCTTAGTTGCGTAATCTATCCCCCAAGATGGCCGATACTTGTGGACGAAATGTACAGCCTGTACCGCATCTCGTATATTGCTGAATAAAATTAAGACGAAACCTGCATATTGTTGAATAGAGCAAGTCCCCTCATTATGCTTTTTAAGGTATGATAGTAAAGTCTATATGGAAAGTCAAAGTACTGTTAGCTAAGTGTAGTAACCTTGAATTACTATCTTCATTATGACTCACAACTAGCTCAGTGCGTAAATCATCCACTGAAATTTTCGCTGTCGATGAAGATACTACCAAGTACCGACTGAATCCCATCTCGTCACTCAGAAAGGGATAAACAGGGTATTCTGGCGTATCGCCAACGCTTGAAGATGAAAACTGGGGGCTCAAATGAGCTTGCTCTAGACTTGGTGTACTTCCCTGCAGCTCGTGGCTGACGCTTCTGGTCAACTCCCAATTTGCATCAGAGGCATTTTTGGACATGACCTGAGTGGTCATATCGTCTTGCTCTGAGAGAAAACTTGGGTCTTGGTTATATGAATCGCAGCTGTTTGAATTTTCCGATGGATATGAGGACGAACTTCGATACTCGTGGTAGCTAGCTTTATCATGGTATATAGCAGGCAATGCACCTATGCCAAGGTAGCTAGTGAAATCACCAGAGTCACTGGCTTGCTTAGACATCTTATTCGAGAAAAGGAAAAAGAGGGAAATAAGAAAAATGAGGAAACTGGTAGACTGCAACTTAAATCTAATACCATCCAATTCAAATATTTCGTTGATATTTTTTACCTATCCTCAAAAAGGAATTGATATCAATGCTGTTTGAATATGGGTGCTAAGAGATCGTATAAAACTTTTTTTGCAAAATGAGAAGAAAAACCGGCAAAGAAAAACTGGTAGAAAGTTTCTAACAAAGAAGAAAATATTAAAAGAAACAAGGCGTTATCAATTTGCAATAGTCAGGTCGTCTAATAAAGAGTCACTTTTATGATCTCCTTTAGGGCCAAAATTATTCTGGAGTTGACATCTTTGCTAAGCAACCGGTTTGTTGCTATGGCTAATTTACCAGCAAGTTGCTTGGTTGCCAACATCGTGCTAACCTTTCTACTATGCTATATATTTATTTCTTGAAGAACATTACACCACTCACCATTTTATACGTTCATGAAGTATAGTAGCGTGTGAAACAGACGTCTACTGTGGACCCTGTCCGTGTGACCTAAACTACTCACCAACCCTTATGAGATCTTATTCCAGGGGTTGTTTAGAAAGATGGAAGGGGGGGGGGAAATAGACAGAAATTAACCTCCAACACTGTCACCTAATGAAGATAGCAGGACACCGACAACACCCAAAGTTTCATCCATAAAACGCACGCGTTTCTCTGCCTAATTGCTAGCTTAACATACTCCTTTTCTTTGGCTCTACCCGTCATGTCACGACGCACCCGTGCATATGATGATTATCAATCAGCTGTAGAAGGGGTATGTACTTCCCCCGATGTTGTCTCCGTACCTTCTATGCTGGAGCTAACTTTACCAGATTATTCTCCCGCCGGCCGAATCCGACTTTATCGATCAACTCATACCTATTCTGAAAGATGCTGCAACTACTGGCCGGACTAGCTCGTTGATGCAAAGCTTGAGTAGCTATGCTAACGGCAAGGAAGCCGAAATAGAACAGATTGGTCTCACCCAACATGGGGAATTTCTTGCATCAGTAAACCAACTGCAGCAAGTGCGCGAAACTACAGTCTTCTTGACTACGGAGATCATGGGTCTCAATGAATCCATACAGTCCAGCACAGAAAAGCTTGCAGCCCAGAAGCAGGTTTTGGTCAATACGCGAGCTACGCGGCAGAATCTTGGCGATGCGTCATCAGCTCTGCAAGAATCTTTGAGAATACTTCATGCTGTGAACAATGCCCATGAATTGATTCGAAAAAAGAAATACTATGCAGCTTTGAAGTCTCTCGACGACCTGCAAAACGAACACCTTATTCCTACAATACAGAATAAATACGCTACTCAACAACGTCTTGCTGACGTCATCCAGAAATCAATACCGTCTTCCCAGCGTATAATATCCGATGCTGTCATGACTGACCTCAATACATGGCTTTTTCGCATCAGAGAAACGTCTCAGTTCCTAGGAGAGGTTGCCTTCTATCATACAGAGCTTCGTAGAGAAAGGCAGCGAGAACGAGTCAAAGAAGACCCTTATATGTCCAAGTTTAAACTAAATTCTGCAATTGAACTGGTTTGCGACGATGGAGAAGAATTCGATGTTCTTGACAATGATGAGCTGCAAATAGACTTCACTCCTTTGTTTGAATGTCTCCACATACACGAGTCGCTTGGACAAAGCGAAAGATTTAGAGCCGAATATTCAGCTACACGCCGTCAACAAAAAGACCTTTTGCTTCCAGGTTCCATAGATCTTCTTAGCGATGGCGAAATGTCACTAAGTGCCCTATTGGAAGGGATTGCTGGGTTTGCAATAATTGAAAAAGCCACACTACAGCGTGTCCCCCAACTGCGATCATTGGTTGATGTTGAGGAACTTTGGGATTCCATGTGCCAGACATCAATGTCTTTGACTTCACGGGCCCTCAATGATGTGAGCGACGCCGAAGGGCTTCTCAAAATTAAAGGTTATATAGCTATTTTCATCCAAACTATGGAAGTATGGCATTTTCACACCATTGTCCTTGTTGGCGCCGTTCTAACTTTGTTGATTTCTAGGGCTGGGGCTATTCTGTATCTATGTTGGATGGATTTCTCCTTACACTGTTCCAAAAGTATTCCGATCTGTTGAAGCATAGATTCAGCGAAGATTTCCAAGAAATCGTCTCAACTGATGACTACATGCCCATGGCGATTCAAAGCGCCGAGGAGTATGAAAAGGTTGTCAACGTCAGTTGGTTCAACCAAGAAAAGCCTGTCTCCGAGCTGACGTAAGTTGTCATCCTGTTCCTATTACCTAGATTATCCATTATTAACATTTGAAATGCGAGATTACGCCTAGCTTCCCTTGCGTTCTGCCATTCTCTCAAATGTATCCTCTATGTTGCATCGACATTCGAAATTTCCTGAACCAATTTTATTTCTTTTCTGATGATCATTTCCAACATCCAAGCTTGATTGATGAAACACTTCGAAAGGTGCGTATAGGTTTATACACAGAAACAATATGTAAAATTAATAGGAAAAATACATTGTTCTCCCGCTAACTATCCCATCCAACTAGGCCCTAGATGAACTCTTGGTTGAAAAGGTCTGTAGATCTCTGGTTGACAAGCTAGCATCTCAATATCTGAGTCAGATTGTTCAGATCCTTATCAACCTCGAGCACTTCGAGATTGCCTGCCAGGAACTTGAACAACTCTTGATACGTGCTCGCTCATCTACATCAGCCGGTGGCCCCGTTTCTTTACGAGCCACTACCGAGTTCCGGAACAACAAGAAAACTGCGGAGAAACGAATCTTTGAGGTTGTGAACTCTAAAATCGACGACCTTGTTGATACCGCCGAGTATAACTGGTGAGTTTTTTTTTACCGACCCAAGTTTACATGGGAATCAACATTAACTTCTCACTAATTATTAGGATGTCTTCAACTCCTCCTACTGAGACGAGCAACTACATGCAAACCCTCACGACGTATCTTTCCAACATCATGAACTCAACTCTGCTAGGACTTCCGCGTGAAATTAAGGAGCTCATATATTTTGATGCCCTCAGCCATGCCGCTAATAAGATCCTAGCGCTTCCTTTGTCGCAGGATGTCAAGTACATTAACTCTTGTGGTGTCGCTGCACTTGCTAAGGATGTCCATTATTTGACCGATTTTGTGGACAGTCTTGAGAATGGAGCCATGTTGCGAGAAAATCTCGATGAATTGCAACAAACTATTAATTTAATGCAAAGCGACAATCACGACGAGTTTTTTGATATATCGACGAGAAACAAGAAATACGGCCGCGTTGATCCCCTTAATGGACCTATATTGCTGGAAAAGTATAGTCCCTTCCTTTCCGTTTTTGACTTCGAAATATTGATGACGTACTAACATCATTATAGAGTGACATCAAGTGCGAATGTCCCTTCTGCAACATCGCGGACGGCGGCTGGTCTCGCCAACTTCTCATCCCGATTTGGTGGCATGATGAACCAAAGGGCATCATAACTACGCTCAGCTACTATGACGTGGCGTATTGTTTAGCAGATGTTTGATATCGTGTAAATCATGTACAAGCTAAGAATGGTCAAGAACAGATGAGGCAATGTTGTATACTATGAAGCTTCGGTTCAATGCCAGCATCAAACCACATGAACAAAGTGTCATGGATAAAGTGAAGGTTACCAGTCCAGCGCGTGAAGATGTTAGGCAGAAGAAAGAGAGCAAGCACTAAGGAGGGTAAAACGAAAAAAAAAAAAACGAAAAGCCTTGAAAAAGAGAACAAATATTCCATACATGAAACCGTATGTTTACTCGAAATCATCCTGTGTCATTTGTCCCTGCGGGGTTTTGAGTGTTAGTCTAAAGAAAAGAGATTATATCGATATAGTATTGTTGACCGTACCTGCTGTGTGGGCATTTGAGTATAGTATATACCGTCAATTTCGCTGTATAACCCATTTTGCGCCTGGGAGTACTGAGGTGCTGTTGGGCCTGAATACATCACGCTAGACTGTCGGTAGTCTTGATCAGCTCCTAAATTATGAGTTCCCATGGCATAGTCACTTGGGCTCATATGGGCGGCAGAGGCTCCTGGGGCAGGAAGGGTGTTGGAAAGTTGGGAAGATTGGGTAGTAACATTAGCCATGGCCTGGGCCTGAGCCTGAGCTTGAGCTTGAGCTTGAGCCTGAGCTTGGGCAGCAGATGCCTGGGTATTAGAGCGCTTAGCACTTGCAGTAGCTTCTTCACGGGGAACTATGTCAATCAAGAAATCAAACATGTCTGACTTCCCAAGAGCAGAAGCAATATCTGAGCGTTGCAAAGTACGGCGCTTGTTCTCTTCAGCATGTATCCAGGCGCGCATAGTTAGTTCGGTAATGAAGATATCGCATCCTTTCGCAAATAAAATAGGAGCCTCGGCGGATATCATCTTCACATCAGGGTCTGCTTTCATAACCTTTTTGATTCGCGCTAAGGGTAGTTGGTGAATCTTGTAGTCGTGGTTGTCGTTCTCGAGGTGGTCGATGGTGTGCTGCCAGTAGGTAGTCATGATATCCCTATAAGGCGCATTTAAACCCTGGGGTACCTGTGACGCGACAATAAGTCAGAACATCTTTCACTCCGTAGAGGATGACATAAGAGAAAGGAGCTTACGTTTGCCCAAGGACCCGTGTAGATTTCGCCTGGGCCAAGACCTTGAGATGCGATCTACGATAAGACTTAGTTACTAAATGTCAGGGCGGTCGATCAAGTCGCGATCTTAACGTACAGCAGCGCTAGCGCCTAGGTACAAAGAGAAAGTTAGTTGAAATTCTACTTGAAGAGATAGAAGAGCCGAGAGTCCTACCATAATGGCCACCAAGAGTAGTATCGTAAACAACCTGCTCTCGTGTCGGCTCTGTCGGGGCAGAGGCAGTGCTTTGTGCATCCATTCTAGCAGAAAGTGAGAGTTTGAGGGCTTGGGATGTTGGTGGGGTTATTTGTGAAAGGCGCTTAGCGAGGAGGTAGTTGTGCCCACAACGATATAATAAACAAGAAAGGGAAATTTGGCTTTGTGATTATAAAATGCGATAAGTGAAGATGCGAAGCCAAAGAAAAAATAAAGTAGGAACTAAAAAGCAAGTAACCTTAAGAATTTGTCACGTTACTGGGCTTCCTGAACCTTGGTTGGTGTAAAGAACGCAGAAAGCCTCAGCGACGCAATTATCGCCAGCAAATCAAACCAATCCTTCCTAAAATGGAGCGCTTTCCGCAACGTAGCAGGCCTGTTCTTCTCCTCTTGTCTTGCCTTTCGTAATGGCTTGCTATGGGCGGTTAATATTAATTAGTGTCTTGTTGACCAAGCAAAACGCCGCTCCACCCAGTGCCCCACACTAAATCCTTATCTAATCAGAGCAACTTTTTCTTTTCCTTCATTTGCCATTGAATAAATATTCCGCCGTTCTTGCTTTTCCATGTCGATGTGCCACTTCTTTCTCTCTTCTCTTTTACTTCTCTTCTATAGTCCTTTTTTCTTTTCAGGCTCTTAAGCACATTGCTTAAGAATCGAAAAGACCAATATCAAATGACAGAATTAACTACGCAGCTCGATGTTGATGGACTACTGGCTGCTGCAGAGGCACGCCTTGCCAATTCAGCAACCTCAACCAAGCTGCCCGTCGTGTTACCTATGGTTAACAACGCCCTCGCCAATAGGAAAGAAACCAAAGCTCAGGAACTCGAAGTACGGCAAGTTGAGTCTGCTGCCAAATCTGTGTCCGAGGTAAGCTATTCTCTTCTCAATCATCCGCCAGACACAAACCCTCTTGGACTTGCCTATGATGAAAACTAGCCGTTTAGGCACGTGGAGGCAGACCTGATCTCCGTTTTGGTTGGTCTTTCTGCAATTGCATGATACTCTTCTTTTTCATAGTTACTCTGACGGCACATGTCCATTCCCCTATACAAACAAGCCGTATTCGCACGAGATTTTAGTGCCAAACACTAACAAAGTTGCTGTCACGAAGACTGAAAAAAAAGATACTGCTGGTAGCGGCTGGTTCGATCTCCCCAAGACCAACTTGACCCCCGAACTCAAGCGTGATTTGCAGCTTTTGCGCCTCCGTAACGCTCTAAACCCCAAAGTCCATTACAAAAAACAGTCATGGCGCTCACAAGTGCCACGCTACAGTCATGTTGGTGAGGTTATTGCTGGCCCGACAGATTTCTTCAGTTCCAGAATTACGAAAAAAGAGCGAAGAAATACCTTCGCTCAAGAAGTCCTTGCTGCGGAAAAGTCCACAGGAAAGTTCAAGGCAAAGTACGGCGAGATCCAGAAAGTCAAAACAAGTGGCCGGAAGGCATTTGCCAAAGCACGTCGCAACGCTCTCAAGAGCAAATGATGGCAGCTTGGTACTCTTGTATTTTCGTTTTTTTCTTTCTGTTACCTCCTATTGACTTGCTTGGTCCTTTCTACTATTTATTTTTCGTAATTTTCTATGTATGAGATTGGGACTTGGGCCTTGAACAAAGGCAAGGATATTTAACTGCTGATATAATTATGATACCCGATAAATGAATTATCTTTTTTTACGCTTATAACAATCACCTTACTACTACAATAATTCTCCAAATTCTCGTTGATTATTACATACGTGACTGCTCGTCCCACTTTTATTTCCTTAGATCAATCTATCGCAACTGGCTGGTCCTTCTTGAATTTTGTCTATTGGCGATTTCCTTAGCTACTGCCAACGAGTGTTTTTCTTTCCTTGCTCGCAAGCACAGCCCTATCCCACAATGAAGGGTTCAACACTAATGCCACGAGCCATTGGCCCTTTGTGGCTATCTCAGGTACAACCAGCAGTACATCTCCTCATGTTCAAGACTATGCCCTACTCTAGAACCCCTCATCTTCTAACCATCACAAATATCCCCTTGGGAAATAGATGCCGGCAATAAATGGACGTCGTTTTCTCAGCCGGTCTGCCATATGCAGCGCTGAGCCCGCGGCTCCGAAACCTTCATTTCCCACGCCTGACAAACTGGATGCTGCGTCTGAAACCTTCGATTTATCCTCAATCAAAAAGTCGATAAAATACAGCAAAGTCAATAACTCTGGCACGAAAAATTCCGAGAACACAGCTTCCATCAATGAGGCCGAGGAAAAGCTCAGGCGTCTGCCCATGAGCGTGCAAGCAATCTACATGAAGCCTCTAAAGCGAGCGGCCAAATACGGTATTCCCTCGTGTGACTTACAGCTTCGCTCATACAGTTTGCGACCTCTCGAGTTCTTTGCAGACTTCGCTTTGCGTGCAGCATATTATCTCAACCTACCTGCTTATGGCCCTGTGCCTCTACCACAAATCACAGAACGCTGGACGGTGCCTCGATCTCATTTCATTTTCAAAAAGTCACAGGAAAATTTCGAGCGTGTAACTAAACGTCGATTGATACAAATTCGCGATGGAGATCCACAAGCTGTGCAGATCTGGTTAGCATTTCTTCGCAAGCATGCTTTTTATGGTGTGGGCACCAAGGCCAACGTATGGGAGTTTAGTGAACTAGGTAGGCATTCTTGGAAACATATAACCATCTTGATTGCCACAAACAGCATACTAACTAATATGGGATATTACTGTAGGTGTTGGCAAAACGATGGATGTCGAAGTCCCCGAGTCACAGGAGATGAATACTGCTTGGGGTCACTTTGCCCAAGACCGCCCTTACAAGTTCAAGGATCTTGAGCAGCTGGAAAAGCTAGTGGAACAGCCCAAGTTCCGCCGCCCATACCGTGATGCTGTTACCGAGGTAGCTCAAAAAGAAGAAACGAAGTCTAAGTAAGGAAATAGAATCGGCATGGCGTAGAGTCGATTTCTTCCGGCCTTGTGTTATCTTGGCCCTTGTATAGTAAAGTTCGAGTTAGACGGTAGATTCTTGGGAGATGGTTTTTACATATTGCATGTTAATTAGCATGTTCACTTGCATACTTTTCTATCGACGTCGTATCTCTATGGTGCTTGATTCTTTTCATTGATCTCAGGCTTGTGTGACCTTATCGTAGGCTCCAAAATTTTCATGGTCTTTCATAGGTAGCTATCAAAGCCCCACTTTTAACAACTACCATTAGATCTTGAACGGCTGGACGATGAAAACTTGGTTACTTGCGTGATATTGCATCATTAAGTTATCTAGCAATGTCTCCAAGACTCAGATCTATTCAATTATTATGGCCCTCTAGCTTGAGACAAACAATGGCTGCTAGAGCCACCACGCGCTACTACTATTCCACAAAACCCCATCAAAAAAAGGTAATCTTCTCTGGTATTCAGCCAACAGGAATACCGCATATCGGAAACTATCTCGGAGCCATCCGGCAATGGGTGAACCTGCAAAAAGAGCCTCGAGAAAAAAACGATCTTCTATACTCCGTAGTAGATCTCCATGCTATCACACTTCCCATATGTGCCGACAAACTCCGGCAAAACAAACGAGAGACTATAGCCGCCCTTCTAGCCAGCGGCATAGATCCAGAGCGCTGCCTTCTTTTCTACCAATCTTCTGTAAGACTACTAGTGGCCTCTTCATAGCCTTGAAATTCATATTTTTCTATCTCATGATATCTAGTCTAATCCTCCCCTTTAGGTACCAGCTCATAGTGAGCTGATGTGGATTCTGAGCTGCACTTCCTCGGTAGGATATTTGTCACGCATGACCCAATGGAAGGTTAGATATGACACTCTTTTCCTCGGAAATCCGGAAAGATAACATCCGCACTTTATCTAACACTGGCTTCTCTCTCTCTCTCTCTTCTTACTCCCTAGTCCAAACTGTCCATGTCATCTACAACCAACATTCAAGATGAAAACGCACGAGCCTCGCTGAAACTCGGCCTATTCTCATACCCAGTGCTACAGGCGGCGGATATTCTAGTATATAGGTAAGTTGGCAACGCAAACTTTCAACCTCCAGCAACTAACAAGTAGATTATTTCTCTAACTCTCAACCATTTCAGAGCAACTCATGTGCCTGTTGGGGACGATCAGCGCCAACATCTCGAGTTTACCCGGGAGTGTGTCACCAATTTCAATAGTGCCTACAAGAAAAAGATTTTAGTAGCTCCGCAAACTATTATTCGTAAGATCTATCCATCTCCCAAGTTAGCGACTGGTCTTTTCTAATAACTTCTAAAATACTTCAAAACAGCTCTGGAGCGCAGAATCATGTCGCTCCAATCCCCATCGCAAAAGATGTCTAAGT
This sequence comes from Ceratocystis huliohia, assembly GCA_038382965.1. NCBI lineage: Eukaryota > Fungi > Ascomycota > Sordariomycetes > Microascales > Ceratocystidaceae > Ceratocystis > Ceratocystis huliohia. Next base: position 99,991 of record JAXCEX010000049.1, on the reverse strand, counting down.
CTCACGCGGACCCTAAATCGCGCATTCTCATAACTGATGCCCCAGAGGTAATTCACAAAAAGATCATGTCTTCTCTAACTGACTCTCAGGCGGGTATCACCTATGATCCACAAGGCCGCCCGGGAGTTTCAAATTTGATTGATATCCTATGCGCATTTGATCCATCTGAACGATCACCAGTTGAGCTTGTGGAGGATCTGTCGGGGGGGACGCTAAAAGATTTGAAGATGCAAGTCTCAGAGGCTGTCATATCTGCTCTCAGTGGCATTGGTCCCCAATATACGAAGATCCTGTCGGAGGATAACGGGAAGTATATCGATTTTGTTGAGCAGCAAAGCGCGAAAAAGGCGAGACAGCGTGCCGCTGAGACTATGGAATTGGTTAGAAACGCTGTCGGGCTCTAGGAAGAAAAGAACCCATATTGGCCACTTGTCCTACAGAATAATCAAAGTTGAAAACACCAACAGTAGAATGAAGGTTAACTTGTCGGGAACTTAGTCAATTGTATGTATTTTATAGTGTTATTCCATTAACCTAGGCAAATGAACAGTCGATTATATTTTAAGAAATATAGGCAAACTGAGAGCCTCTGCAGGCTAACCAAAAGTCCCGGATTATTTGGTTTGCGGTGCGTGAAGAGCGGGGACTACGTCCACTACAGCAATAATAACTGTTAGCAAACAGGACACATCCTATACCAATGGACCACTTACGCGAGAAGTATCTTTTTCAAGAACTGGCTTTTGTCTTCTTCAGAAACTTTGCTGCTTGGAAAGCTCGGGTTCATTAACGCAGCTTCGAGCCACATTTTTGCTTGAGGCTTTGTGGCCACCATTCTTTTGATGGGTAGAGACAGTCTGTCCAGTTCGCTTCTCGCAGCGTTGCCGCCAATATTTCTCATCAAACACTCGGCAATGTTTGGGCCCAGCTTTTCAACAGCCTTGCGATATGGATTTTCAGGGTCAAGTGGTATTGGGTGTCCCAGGAACGTAGCCTAAATGAGTCCATGTTAGATATCCAAAGACACAACTTCGCTCCAAAAACTATGTGCCTACCCAGAAGTCTAAAGAAGCTGTCTTAGCCAGGGGTTCCTTGCCATCCACGGCTCGTAGACTAAATCCAAAAAGCGTCTCTAAATTTTCGCTAGGCTGAGATTGAAGTAGCAAAAGAGTCCTCTCCATGCTCAAAACTGCCTTTTCGGCGAAATTAAGAGCATTGTGAGCAACCTCAACGTCAAATTCAATTTCTAGAATCATACTAGTTAGCGTCAGGCACATAAGAAATGCCATCAATGTACTTTTCTTTTGCCTTACCAGGAAGTTGGCTCAAAAGCATAATAACCCAGCTTGCCAAGTTCGTAAGTATAGCATCTGGGTCATGGATCTGACGATGCTCAAGGGAGCTAGCCAAAGAGCAAGCAGTTGCAATAAAGGCACCGATTCTAGGATCCGAAGCAGACTGCGCAACTAAATACTCCGCCACGCCCTCAACTGGGAAAACAAATGGGCCAGGGATAGATTCCGCAATTCCTACTCGAAGGATATGACATATCACATCAGTGATCTCGCCATTAGAAGGAAACGATCTCTGTATGCCTGCTATGGTCTCCATAAGGCGAGATTGAAGGGTGGAAAGGACAGGAGAAACAATCATAGAACCATAGTCTTGACGAGTATAGTCGACAGCTGACCGAAGGTCGCGAGCTATACACAACAAACTCCGCAACACCCTGACTGCAACATGGGCAGCCAATTCCCCTGGTTCTAAGCCTGCGCAGCACCGGGAAGAGCATCGTGTAACATTTGGGATTTGCAAAAGCTCCAGATTAGATGCTAATTCAAGACTGAGTTTGACGTCTGTCTCGATAATATCTAGCATTTGGCTGAGATAACCAAACCTGGTGTTCTCGTCTGGGACAATATGGATAACAGAAGCGATAGCCCCCGCAAGTCTTTCCCGTGTAATGCACTCAACAACATTGTCCCTTACCATTGATCTATATTGCTCAATAAATCCTGCTGCCTCTGGCATTAGTACGACTCTACAGGAGGTGCAAAGTTCGTAAATTGACTTGACAGCAGGATTAGTCAAACTAGTATCTCCGACAACAGAAAATAGGACAGTCAACGCTGAGGGAAGCCTATCTACATTTCGCTGGAAAAAGCATGAGAACTTCTCAATCAATCCAATACAGGTCTGTCGGCATCGAGGAGGCATCAAGGAATTCGAGGGATGAAGTAGGGAAAAAAGATCTTCCGAAAATACGCAAGATATGATACTATCAGTAGATGTGTTCCGAGAGAGAGAATACGAAAAGGCTCCGAGAGAATAGGCCACCCCCTCAAGCTCCTGCCACTGACGAAGCTCTAACTTTTCAAGCATAAGCTGGCCGTAGTATGATAGCAGCTGGTTTCCCAGTGAAGAATGTGCAGCTTCCAGAAAGTCAGAAACATCCCTTCGTGCACTAATGAACGCGTCCTTTTCACTCGTATCCCAGCTTGTGAGCTCATCCGGGGGAGGCAGGACAATTTTATTGCACACAGTCTGGGCAACTCTAGCCAAATACTTGAGCCCCATGCCTGGCTCATCTTCTTCTGAGACGCACTCCTCCGCGACAGTCTCAGCGAAGTTGCACCAAAACTCAATAACAGGCACAAACAGCTTGTCATCAACGCCAGGATAGCCTTGTGTTGAGATGAGACCAATCAGTACATCAAGTAACTGGGTTTCTTGCGGGCCTGGGACAGTTACAAGAGATGACATCTGAGAGTCTCCTAGAGCAATTACCACCAGGCCATACTGCATGCAATCAAACTCGAAGTCGCCTCTCAAAAGACGAGAATAGAGGGACTGGCCTAATGGCCCAAGTATGAGTGTGTATATAGCGTCAAAATGTTTGGGGGTTAACAGTTCGGTGTTCCACGAGAGCAAATCATGAAGAAGCTCCAAAGCATGGGTGTGGATCTGCTGGGTAGAGGACATCATCTTAATAATGTCAAGAACCAATGGCTTAAATTTAGCAGAATTATCGTTAGCCTTGGCAAGGGACTTTTGGGAGAGCGATATCCATGCCTACGCAAAGAAGTTAGTTAAAATGTTCCCTCCTATTTCCTTGAGTTATGGCACTTCTAACCTGGAGGCAGTGTATCGCAGCTCCGGCAACATCACAGTTCCCGGAGGGATTCTCCAAATGAAGCTGGATACAGTGAGATACCATTTCACAGACATCCGCAATATTGTCCTGTATACAGCTAAACAGGTCAAGGCTAATAGTCATTTGGTTAGTACAGCTGTACAAGCAATGTACACATGTTTGTTTTAAACTTTTCCGTGTACTCACTTAGACATTGAGTTCGGATCAACCTTTGCTGCTTCCTCAGCCAGGTCCGAGGCAAAAAGAATCGCGACGGCGAATGTTTGAGAAGAGACCAAGGCATTACCAGCAATAGAGCCGGAAGCTTCGCCATCACCCATCGACAGTGTCCTCAGAACATGCTGTACAGAGCGGTCCCAGCTTCTAGGGAATCGAAGATAGCAAGTGACCAAAGCTGTAGAGAGCTTCCGAAGCACCAGTTTACTAGAGTTATCCTGGGCGTAAACCACAAGCCACTGCAGCAAAGTGTCTCTCAACTCGGCAGCCTCAGCCAAGCCCAAAGAGGCGCTCTCCGTATTCAGCTTCACAATAAAGGTCAGGACACCGAAGAACCGCACCTTTTCGTCGCGGCGGCCAAGAAGCTCATGAGCGATTCGCCATCCTTCGGAGGATTTTTGTACTTGATGGAGAATGTTTTGAATGTTTGCAACATTGCTCACAGAACCAGGGTCATATAAAGCGAGCACAAGCTGTCAGGAAGCGGATGAGAATATCAGCATACGTGTTCTATCCTATCAAATGCACAGTGGAAAAGGCTAGGCATAAACTCACAGCTTCAACCTCCTCAAGAGAGGTCGGATATTTTACAGCGGCCATGACCGTTGGCAGGTAACCTGGGGATGATAGTAGATTAAGCTACAAGACAGGATGTAGTACGGCTTGCCTGACTGAATGTGCGCTGTGGCTAACCCTAGGGTTTTGACGAGCGGGGAGGAGAGGGACGAAAACTATTTAGCATAAAACAGCCAGATAAACGATAACCACCCTAAGATGATGATAACAAGACTTCAGATTCCTCAGGCCCGTGAAATTATTTGAGAGGTGTTGGACGCGAAAATGAGAAGCGAGATTCACGGCTGGCTAATCAGGCAGCCAATAGGATGTATCGGTGCAAGCTGAAATGGGAGAAATGAGTCTTGGAAATTAATGTTCTATTTTTTCTAATGAACGGGTCGGCCGAGCAACATTTGAAAAGGCCACTAACAAAGTAAAAGGGTATAACTACCAAGACAACTACATTACATAAAAGATGTATCATAGTAACAAAGCACCCCAGCCCCAGCCACGCTACAGCATGGCGGTCGATGTCAGTCGATGTCGGTCGCTTGTCCATCATTCCAGAACAAAGGGCTGTAGATAATTTGCGATAATTTGCGCCTTGGTAGACATAATGAACTATACAATTAACGTAAGCCCGCAGTGTAGCAGGCTCATTCATCATTCATTATCCACGGAGGAAAGTATTCCACCAAATATAACTTGTAGCATTTAATTACACCCATGTATTATGTGTATGAACAAAACAACGTGATGAATGAGAAGAAAAAAAGTCGCCAGTCAACAACCCAGCACTTCTCAACCCTACTAAAAGTTTGCGTCATGTTTCCCTCGTCAAGAATGACGTTGTTTCCCGGCTAGGCCTAGGCTAGTCGTGTACCCGCCCGTAGGATTGCAATATCTCCACTCCATACAATAGCTACTGGCAGTATCAAGCAAGAACCCCTCCAAATAACGCGCATTCCACCCAGAGGAAAGCTTTAGCAAACAGACAATGCGACACAAACTCGCTAATATCTGTTTACATCTACACCCTCTGCCTCTCCGTTCCTTTGCTTGGGCTAGCTACTTTAAAGCATCCTCTTACTATTCTGCCTTCTCAAGCCCCTACTTGTCCAACTTGCCGACCGCATCATCGACAACGCCTCTCTCGCCTCCTATTTGTCCATTAGCAAGAAGGTGTTTGTCTACCATGGAGGGATATGTCAACACTTCATCTCGTCTCGAGGCTTTACGCAAGGCCATGAAGGAGCATGGTGTCGACATTTATAGTATGTTTCCTCTTTTTTCTTTCTAAGCCTTCGTCTCATCCTTTTCATCTATCTAGCCTGATGGCAAAAGAGCTGTCTTTGTACTAACCAATTCTCACGCAACCCTTCAGTTGTGCCATCCGAGGATAGCCATTCCTCGGAGTACACTGCCACTTGTCACGCCCGCCGTGAGTTTATCTCCGGGTTCACCGGCTCCGCAGGTTGTGCAATCATCTCTCTTGACAAGGCTGTTTTATCAACTGATGGCCGCTACTTCAACCAGGCATCCAAGCAGCTTGACAGCAACTGGACCCTCCTCAAGCAGGGTATCCAGGATGTGCCCACCTGGCAAGAATGGACTGCTGAAGAGGCTGCCGGAGGCAAGGTTGTTGCTGTTGACCCCACGTTATTGCCGACCTCCATTGCCAAAAAACTTGCTGAGAAAGTCAAAAAGACTTCTGGTACTGATCTATTGCCTCTGCGTAAGAATCTCGTCGACATCGTGTGGGGGGATGCACGTCCCGCCCTACCCAGCAGCACCATCAAGGCTTTGCCCGAAAAGTTTGCTGGTAAAAGTGTTGGTGCCAAACTAGCCAGCCTACGCGAAGAACTGGGGAAGAGAAAAGCTGCCGGTATTGTCATTTCGATGCTTGACGAAATTGCATGGCTATTCAACTTGCGTGGGGCTGATATCTCATACTGTCCCATCTTCTTCTCCTATGCTATTGTTACACCTGATTCAGCCATCTTGTATGTTGACAAAGCAAGGCTTTCCGCAGACGTGCACCCTGAGCTTGAAAAGTCGAATGTTCAAGTAAAGGCCTACGATTCTTTCTTCCTTGATTGTGCCAGGCTTGCCCCTCAGTCTGAGTCCGGCTCTGATTCTGTCCTTTCGGCTACACCGTTAAACTATCTAATCTGTAACAAAGCGTCCTGGGCCTTGAAACTCGCTCTTGGCGGAGATAAAAATGTAGATGAAATTAGGAGCCCTGTTGGCGATGCTAAGGCTATTAAGAACCCTACGGAATTGGACGGCATGCGCCAGTGTCACATCAGAGATGGCGCTGCTTTAATTGGGTATTTTGCCTGGCTAGAGCATGAGCTCACTGTCAAACACAGCACCATCGACGAAGTCACCGCGGCAGATAAGCTAGAAGAGTTTCGGAAGAAACAGGATATGTTTGTTGGCTTGTCATTTGACACTATATCCTCCACTGGCCCTAAGTAAGTTCGCCTCTCACTGGGAACCGCATCACCCGTATTCGCTTCATTGTATATACTAACGTCGATACCAATTAGCGGTGCCATTATTCACTACAGCCCTCAGCGCAACAACTGTGCCGTAATCAATCCTAATGCCATATATCTCTGCGACTCCGGGGCCCAATATCTAGATGGTACCACCGATACCACTCGTACCCTTCATTTTGGTGTGCCAACCGACTTCGAAAAAAAGGCCTATACCCTGGTCCTCAAAGGCAACATTGCCTTGGATACAGCCATATTTCCTAAAGGCACATCAGGCTTTGCATTAGATGCAATGGCTCGTCAGTTCTTATGGGTGAGTCTCTTACATTTATTTCCTGATATACGTTCTGTCCATTGACTCCTTTATAGAAAGAGGGCCTAGACTACAGACATGGAACAGGCCATGGTGTTGGCTCGTACTTGAACGTTCACGAAGGTCCAATTGGTATTGGTACCCGTGTTCAGTATGCTGAGGTTGCGCTTGCACCTGGAAATGTTATTTCCAACGAGCCTGGATATTACGAGGATGGTTCATTTGGTATTCGAATTGAGAACATGGTCATTGTTCAAGAAGTCAAGACCAAACACTCATTTGGTGATAAGCCATATCTCGGATTCGAGCATGTAACTATGGTCCCTTACTGCCGTAAGTTGATCGACACAGGTCTATTGACCGAGGCTGAAAAGTCATGGATTAACGAGTCACATGCGGATATCCACGAGAAGATGAAAGAGCGTTTCGAAAGTGACCCTATTGCGTTAGAGTGGTTAAAGAGAGAAACAGCTCTACTGGTTTAGTTCTATCATACTAAACATGCGGCTCGTGCAGGATTGTAAGTGTTTACATGCATGCAATGCAAAACATCAATACACACAGTATATTAAGATAACGGTGACCATATTTTGCCGTCATTATTCAACTAGATGCGCGCAAAAGCAGCAAGAATAAACGTAGCACTAAAAGCGGCCTTGAAAGGGAGTCGGTTCATCATACGGGGCGCCAGTTTTTGAAGCTTATAACGCTCCGGCACCTTGAGATGGCTAACAGGGTTTAAGCCGAGACGGTAGGCGAGCTACAACGTAAATTTGAAACAGTAAGCATAAGAGAGCTGGTTATGTGTCAAGTTCTAGATGTGTTTATTTCACTTACAACCATACCAGAAGCGACAGCACCGGCTATAAATATAATAACCTTGGAGATCATAGAGACAGCAATTCCAGCTAGGAGCCCTATTGGACAAATTAATTAGCATCTTGCCCCATCGACAAAGAAACTTAAATGACTAGTTCACTAGAGTTCTAATCAGTATGGATGTCACGCCACAGACGTACCTGCGACACAACCACTGGAAATTTGGCTCATGGTCTCCGCCTCGGCAGAAAGCTCTCGTCGTGAGGAACGGTGTGCATGCCTCTGGGTCCCCAACCCTGCATTGCTTATGCTTGGGATTGCGTCCATTCTAAAGCTCTGTCGTGCATTGTAAACACATGCGGAGCTCAAGCAAAGAGCCATGCCGGGACGAGCTAGACGGCGGAAGAGAAAGGAGGGCAACATCATTGATGATTTGATGAAAGAAACGAGTGCCAAAAGTATAAGTACTGAAGGATGTTGTATGTGAAGAGCTGTGGTTGGAAAAATTATACATATACATATAAGAACGAAAGAGGTACACAGTGAGGATGATTCAGCTAAGAATAACATTTGCTAGCACTTTGCAGCTCACCTGTAGCAAAAGCACGTGTGGCTTTACAGTCTCGAACGCCACAATGGCGTCAAGCTACAAAGACGAAAACGCAAACGGCGAGTTGTGACTATCTTCCCTTCCTGGCATGAATGATGAATGCTAGTTTGTTCAAAAAATGTTCATCGGCAAGCTCCAATGTCCAGTCCTTAAGCAATGCAACAGCGCCTTTATAAATGATTCACATTAAGCATCACCAGACCAATACTAATGACGATATAGTGATCCTTCCCAAAGGGCCGCCAATTCAACCAAAGGTACAAACAAGTCAAGTCGATCTTGATGCTAGTGGATGTGGGCCCTATCGTGGAAAAAAAACATAAAACAGAGGAACGCAAAACGCCTATACCAGGCCAACGACAAGCAAAAATACAATATAGCCCCGCCGAATGAACAAAAAACGCCGTACGATGCCAACTGCCCAGATAAAAACGCAACATCTCAACACGGGAATACATCTTCGTTAGCCTAGTCCACCCCAAACACCACGGATTCGACGGGCTAATTGGATGTCTTTTTGCATGATGGTGACTCGCTTAGCATGTATAGCACAGAGATTGGTATCTTCGAACAAGTGGACAAGGAACGCTTCGGCAGCTTCTTGTAGAGCCATGATAGCTTGTGATTGCCATCTCATTTCTTCATCTTCTGGCCTGTATCGGAGCGCAATTTCTCGAACCTAAAAAACGTACAAGGCTGTCAGTTCATCTGCCTTTTACTGTTCAGGAGCTTATTCACAGAGTAAAACCATTGCGGTCAAGACTAACCAATCTAGAAAAGGGCAGCTTTTGTATCAGCAATTTCGTGCTACTCTGGTATTCTCTGATTTCTCGAAGCGCAACAGTACCGGGACGGTAACGACGTTTTGCTCGATAGGGTACGGGATCGCCAGCTATTCGCTCACGGTTAGCCATAGTAGTTCTTCTTCACACTTCTCATGACTAGAAGCAAAAGCAAGAGCAATACTCACGCTGGATGTCACGGCTTTCCCTCCGGGGCTTCGATACTCTTGTGGAAGTGGATAATCTAGGCATTGTCGTTTTTTGGAACCGTCGCTTAGATGAGCAATTCGCTGGATAGATCCAATGAATACAGCTTTGAAATCAGGGGATTTCAACGGCCGGTATTCGATCGCCAAAGGCAAGACGCAAACGCAGCAGGGCTCGTTATTCGGTAATGCTAAAGACGCCGTGGGTTGGACGCGACGCGCTAAGTAGACTGCTCTATTGAGGATTGTCGCAAATATTTAAGCGTTGCACGACAAATAGTGTGGCATTGGTCGTACTGTAGAGATTAGACAAGGAGAAAAAACCGCAGTTCGAAGAAATATAGAAAATTAAATCCAAATAATACGAAAATCGCAAAGCGGCACTATCACGACGTTAAAAGAGACACCGTAGACTAGACATTAAGAAAAATGCACCAGTATCGTGAATAAAAATTGCTTACAATGGAGGGAAAGAAAAACGAGAGAAAGAAAACAAAGTGCATAGCAACCATGCACACGCATCGCGGATGCAGGGAAGGACAAGAACAAAGCTTCGAAGAAAATAAAATATGCCTTGGGCTTGAGCTCGACTGGGGGTTTGTAGCACTGCACCAGTACTTGATTTTATCCCAGCCCCATGGCTGGCTTAGCTTGTATAGCTACTTTAGTGCATAACCACCCTAAATAAAAAGAAGCTCTAATGAAAAATCTACTAAAGCTCAGACATCGCATTCTGTTTCAGACAACCCTAGAAAGACCTACCAGTGTCTGCCAGCTGGCCACTCATAAGCTAGAAACTAACAAAGCCAAAAATCGAACCCTCCAAATCTTACGTCAGGTTAAGGTCCCGGGTATCTCTTCATCACTCACTATATTTCCAACTAGTTTTCCAGAGACACAACTTGCGTGCTTCCCTTCTTCCTTTAATTGAGATATTTGAACAAAAATCTATCACGACCTGTAGTTGTCGCGAATAGCCGCCTATACACGATATATCTGAATTGCAAATCTGGACAGATTAGCTAAAGCCTACGACTCTGGAATATACTATCCACCATCTATCTCCTCGACTCTCTTTCGATATTCTAGTCGCCCATCACGAACTCACTGAATCGCCTGTTTGCTGTCAACTTTTACTCGGTCTTTTGATCATGGATCAGGCCATGGGTGGCGAGGGCCAATTCCCTCTTGAGGAGTGGTTTTGGAATACGCCAACCTGTACTCGATGGTGGACAACGGCCACCTTTCTCACAAGTGCCCTAGTGCAATTTGGCGTAGTATCACCCTTCCAACTGTTCTACAGTTATCGGGCAGTATTTTATAAACATCAGGTGTGTCCTCCATCCTTTTCTTCTTCGAAGCCTCAAACCCACAGAAATCATGCCGCGCCGTTTATTCCTTCCAGCTTACATATGCTACTTGTTTGTCGATATGTCCCGCACCTCTCGGCTAGTTCACCACCCCGGCTGGTGCTTCCCCTTCCTCCCCGTCCCATTGGTAAATTGAATACTACAGCGTCAGATCATATCAATCTAACATTAGCATTTAACATGTAGTACTGGCGACTAGTATCCTCCTTCATCTACTTTGGGCCCTTTTCTCTCGACCTCATCTTCAACGTGTACTTTTTGCAGCGGTACTCGCGCTTGCTTGAAGAATCATCCGGTCGCTCTCCTGCACACTTTGCATGGCTGCTTTTCTGTGTCATGGCAAGTCTGATTGCCATGGCACCGGTTATTTCCATGCCTTTCTTAGGCCATCCTCTATCTTCAACTCTCGTCTACATATGGTCACGGCGCAATCCCAACACCAGGCTGAGTTTCCTAGGTGTCATGGTTTTCACTGCACCCTATCTACCTTGGGTACTCATGCTGTTTAGTCTTGTTGTCCATGGGCGAGTCCCCAAGGACGAAATCATTGGAGTTGTCATCGGTCACGTATGGTACTTTTTTAACGACTTGTATCCTCCTCTTCACCATGGCCAGCGACCGTTGGACCCTCCTGCCTTTTGGTGTCGCATTTTTGATGGTAGACCTGCTCCTGTAAACGACAATGAAGCAGAGACCGAGCAACCGCCCACAGGCAATATTGGCGATGCTTTGCCAGGAGCACGCCCTGAAATTGCTGAGAGGGAAGTATTCTAAGAGCGGCGGGCTGTTTTTAGCGATATTCAACCCTATGCCCTTCTTCCGGCGAGCTATGATTACATGGAGAATACAAATAGGATTCTCCATATCAATTATCACCAAGACATGCAGCTCCGTTATCATCTCTTCATTTCTTTCATTGCATCGGCGTTATGGGAGTGTTATAGCATAAAAAGCGAGTCGACACATTCATTTATTTATTCTTGACAGCACTATAGGCCTGATTAGCTACAGTGACTTAATCATAGCTGTGTTTCCATGTTGTTTCCTTCAAGGCGAAAACTTTACCCCATGTATTTTAAATCTCGCAACTTCAGCCAGGCCTCAAACAATTTCAGAGGCCATTGTGTCTAGGTATGTATATATTTAGTGTATGTTTTTATTAATAATAGAATGTGTTATGGTGCATAATTACATTACCATGTTTTGCGTCACTCGGCACTAAAAAGGCGTTACCTTAGCTTACAAAACCCCGCGCTTTATTTGATGACTGGTTTAGGATTTTTATATTCAGTTTGTGTGACCAAAAGCAACGCTTCATCATACTAAGCCCGAACAAATATCCTGCTTCTCCTTACATATTGCCACCATCGTTGTCACAAACTTGAATCAAAATGAAGGCCTATATCTATGACGACGTCGAAGTAATGCCCTGTACTCTCTCATGTACGGAATAAGTTGAGATTTGCTAACAAATATACAGGGAGACCAGCGTTTGCCTCATGACTCCGGCAAGGCCGTAAGTGTTGAGGATCTAGCTGCCCTTGGTGTCCTTTACTACCATTATGACAGCATAGACAAAGTAAACAGCCTGGCGCTTGAGCGTAACTATAAGAATCGCGACGAGGTGTTTGTGTCGCCCGAGAAGATGGGTTCTGTGTATGAGGAAAAGGTCAAGACCTTCTTCCTCGAACATCTTCATGAGGACGAAGAAATTCGCTACATCCATGGTGGCCAGGGATATTTTGATGTCCGCAACTGCGATAATGAATGGGTTCGAATTCTCCTTGAAAAGGTAACATGCGAAAATATGCAACACACAATTGCGCAGCGAGACTACAGGCCACAGCTGCATATCCCCAGACTAACTAACAGCTTCCACCATAGGATGATCTTATTATTCTCCCCGCCGGTATCTACCACCGGTTCACTACCGATGAGTCCAACGTAAGTCTACCAATTATGAACAAGCCTTCTCCATATTGAAAACCTTGATATTAACATGGCCGATAGTATGTTCACGCCATGAGATTATTCAAAGACGAACCCAAGTGGACGGCACTCAATCGGGACGCCACACTAGAAAACAATCCATTTCGTCAAGGATATGTGAAGGAGTTTCTTGTTTCAACCAAATAAACTTGTAAGCAAGATCAATAAGATTGTGCACTAGGTTTCGGGGTCGTCAAACACAAGACCTTGATGTAAAAATTTACAATACTTAGGGTTATTCTATCAAAAGATCAAAAATATAATGACAGCATAACTCTCCTGGTAAAAACCCGTGTTAATAGCGCCTACACAAATCATTTGATGCTTTTGTTGACTTGCTGCTATCATCTAAAGTATACCTAGTTGTTTTCCACAGCAACACGACGACATGTTCTGGATAGAGGCAGCTTAGGTAATGTTATGATGTCGTCTTCCGAGACCACTTCTGGGCAGTCAGCCGTTGCAGGTGATCGTACTTCAAGTATCTCCTATGACTTTTTAGGGTCCGGCTTTGCAGTCACCAGACGCTGCCTGAAGTTTTCCCTGCTGAATAAGGTTTCAAGATTGGTTGTCTAGTGTTTCTTAGTTTGCGACAGTAGTCTAGAGGCTAACAGCATTGGCTCTCGCGCAGTACGTTAGTTTTGTGCTCTGTTCGGGGCAGTTGTCGTATTTTCAATCAGTCCCCGATCCGGAGGGAAAAGAACTCTCAAAACCTCTCCTCAGAGGCCCTTTGGCATCTCTTTCTGTGCCTGTCCTCTTTTCGTACTCTCTCCTCACACCAGCTCCCTCTCGCCGACTCGCTCTTCTTCACTCGCTTTCTGCTACCTCTGTTTGTTGTCATCTTCTCACACGAAGAGGTGTCATATGTTGGTGCAGGTTAGGATGCTGATCTCTGCTAAAGGTGCTCCAGGCTCCAATGTATTACACCAGCTATCTATTCTATTGCTTTCGTGTCTTTCAGTAGCCTGTCGGCAAACCTCTGGCTTCACCGTCTCAGCAGTCTTACGCACTCACCAGCTATGTCACTCTTTTGGCTAGTTACAGTAGATGCACCCACATTGGCATCTGTGAGTTGACTTCTCCTCCACATCTATGCTCCGGCTAGGCTATAAGCGTCCCCAGGAGGGCCATGTCCACTTCCTTCTTGTGCCTCTCCGCCCCTTCCTTGCTGAAGCACTTCCAGAAAGGCATGCATGCTTAGTCCCGTAGCGTAGCTTTTGGCCCTAGCACTGTGTGTATTTCCGTTTTGTCATGGAGCATTTCACATGGTTCTACCACGACTAGGCTGTGTTACAGTCTTCACAGAACGTGCTCTTCATTCAGTTTGTGCCAGCGTATGGCTTGGCTTCCCTTCTTCTCTCACGCTAGGGCTGCGTTCAGCAGGCATTGTATATCTACTCTCTTATAGCACCTGGCCAAACTTCTCAGGCTATTAGCTACTTGGTTGATGCCCACTGTTGCTTTTTCGATGTGCATATTGAAAAGGGAGTTGGTATCTTGATAAAGCCTCATCGCCTTGACTTCTTTGTTGTTGTAGGTTTGATCATGCCTAGTCTTTCCACTACAGCAGATGGGTTATCAGGGGCCTTTGTCCTGCCTTTAACATCTAGTAAGGTTGGCTTTCCTAGGCCAAGATCCAAACCGTTCTGTGGCGCCCATGATATCACCATCTTCATCATTATTTCGATGTCTTAGCACTTGTTCCTGGAAAATTGACCGCTAGCTATCAGCACTCCATCGTTTGTATATCCCAAGAAAATGGGTGTAGTTCCCTGAAATGACTTTCCCATCGATTGCTTCTTCTACAAGCCTTCTAGCTACAGCTAGATCCAACCACTTCCTAGGATTGGCAGAAATGATGCAAGATGTAGTCTGTTTCTGGAGCCGTATTGTAAGACCTTCACAGGGCTATGTTCGCTTCCTCACGTGCAAGGAGTAACCGTTGGCTTGCTTCTAAGTTGGACTCATGAAAATGCAGCTTTTTACCTGCATGTCTCTTTGTGTATGTCCCCAGAAGAAGAACTGACTCTATGTTTATCTTTTCTGTTGAATATAGTTAGGTCGTTTGTCGTTAGTTAACTTTTTGGGATCTTTTGCTTATTGTTTTCTATGACGTTGGTGGGGTTGGTATTCCGTGTTCTGTAGTGGTTATTAAGGTCTATAGGCTGCCTTTCTCAGTTCACACGATCCCTTGTAGGCCTTCGTCCGGTCTTATACCTCTCTCGAGTGCATCATATTCCCCTATAGTTGAGGCACACCCTTCGTTGTTTTTACACGGATAGGGCACAGTTCTAGGTGGGCCTGGTGCATCTCAATCGTTTTGCGTTTTTCCGTGCGTAAGCTACACTTCTAGACAACCCTCACATCCTTCCCTCGAGCTATGTCGAGTGTGTTCTAGGCGACCCTTTTCTCCGTCTTTACATGATCTAGTCGAGGGTTCTTACACCCATAGGATATCTACTCGCTGCCTGGTGGCTCTTCTTGGCTTCGCTCTTCTTTTCCCGGGTACACTCTGGATTGTTAGACCGCCTATCATTTTTCTTGTCCGGGCTTAGTTTGTTCCGTTTCAGGCGTAGAACCAGCCAAGGACTTTTTTACTTTTCTTGTTAGCCTGGCTGCCGTCCCGATTGTCTCCTAGTCTTTGTGTCGTTGTCCCCAAACAAGCTCCCCTCTTGCAAGCAAGTTTCCCTGAAGAGTAGCCAGCTGCGTTACATACAACATAATGGGCGAGTAACCCAGAGTATTCTTTCCCCAGGTGGACTGAGCTGCCACAGTGTCTACGCCTTGGCGTTGCCCGGCGCCCCACGGTGGAGTGTGCCTCCCAGCATTTGCAGCATGAGGGCAATCATGGTGTTCCGCACCTTTTGACCATGACTAAGTTGTTGCTTCCCTCGAATTTCATGCTCATGGGGAGCATATGGACTTCCGGCAAGTGAATTCCGATATGGAGAGTGACTCCCTTGTATTCCTCTGTTTCCGTTTGCCATTTCACGGCCTTGGCCTGTCCCCCAGTCTGCTTTGCGTTTTGCCCAATGAGCCATTCTTTATTTTCCATGGGCACAGGGCCCTCCTCACTAAGCACGTAGAAGTCCGATAGGCCAGTGATACATACATGTGCCCATTTCCTATTTAATTAGTTTGTTCCTGCTCCACATGCTAACATGTTTGTAACAGTCGCCGTGCTCCTTTTGGTGTAAAAGCCTAGCCGAAGTTCATTTTCTTCGGGAGCTCTTTGGATGTACCTTCATATATCTTTGCCAACTCACAGTTAGTGGCCTTTTCCTTGTCGGTCGCGAGCCCCTACAAAGACCTGATTCTTTTCTTCCCTCTCCTTGTTGGGAGGGGGCTTTCGATGCCATTTATTCTTATGGTGACACCGGTTTCTGCGATCCATCACTGGTCTGTCTACTCACGATCGTATCCTGTATTTTGGCAGTAGTATTAGTATATTTTAAGAGTTTAGTTGTTTCTAGGCTTCTTTTTTTCTTTTTCTTTGATCCTGGCGCCGGTTGGGGCGAAGCCTCCTTACATTAGTTTCAAAGCATTATCCTGAGCTCGACGAAGACACAACCTGCCAGCCTCTTGACATCAGTGTCCCCTTGAGTCATTGGGGCAGCTTTCTTGTATAGCTTGGTGATGCTCCCAGCCAGAGGTATCCGCTCCCCCTTAACTCCGTCTGTTTCTTTGCTATGGTTGTGAGCTTGTGTGCCATAGCGAGGCTGCACTCTCGCTCAGTGATTGTTCCTGCATGCTTTCTGTTCTTTTCTGCGTGTTTTCCTTGCGACGCCTTGCCCTTTTCTCAACTTGTTCTACGGATGTGTTAGCTTCCGCTTGCTCCGCTCTGTAAATTGCCTCTTTCTTGTCCCCAGATTCTTGATTCCATGAACTCAGTAACGCTAGGAATTTCCAATTCAATGGCCTCCTGAGCCGCTTTATTCGCATTGGCCTTAGTCCGGTCTTCTACGGACCGTGCCGGAGAAGCGCTGCATAATTGTAACTACACACTCCAAAGTGACGTTCGTCGTACTAGTCATCTTCTTTGTAGAGCATAAAAGGTCAAGGGTCACTTAGCTTAGGGTTACAACCGTTTTCCTAGAGTTGAAGGAGGGGAGTTGTTGGAAATTACTTGGTAACAAACAATCACCACCTTTTTCTTTAATTCCTAGAAAACTCTTTGCAAACATGGAAGTCTCAACTGAAGCATCACCAGACATTACTGCGCTCAGTAGCGATTTACCATCACGTTCCAAACTTCAATTACCTGCAAGCTGTGACCCTCCGCAGCCAGATGGACCCAGGAAAGAGCTTGTGTGGATTGTATGTCCGCTGCATCCTCATAGCAGTAATATTGTTGATGTTGATCTACCCGGGGTTCTGAGCTAACATAGCGACTTAGGTTTTCGGTGGCACTGGCCACATGGGCCGATCCGTAGTAAAGACGGCTCTTGCACACGGCGACAAGGTAACCGCGGTTGGCAAAAGATTCGAAACAAGCCCCGAAGTCATGATGGACCAGCCCAGAAACTGCCTCGGTGCTCTATGTGATGTGAGAGCACGTGAATCAGTTGCCCAGGTCATACAAAACACTCTGGACCACTTTGGTCGAATTGATGTTATTGCAAACTGCTCGGGATACGGGGTTATCGGCGCATGCGAGGATCAAGACGAATATGAGATACGCAACCAGTTTGAAACGAACTTTATGGGTGCTGTACACATTATCCAAGAGTCTTTGCCATATTTTAGACAACAAAATGGCGGCCGTTATCTAATCTTCAGTTCCCCAGCCGGTGCGCTAGGTGTCCCGGGCCTTGGGCCATTTTGTGCTACCAAGTATGCGGTAGAAGGGTTGATAGAAGCTATGTTATACGAAACTGATCCATTCAACGTCAAAGCTACTCTCGTTGAGCCCGGGCTAGTACGGCGAGATGATAACGACACCAATACAGAGGATAATCCACTACCAAGCTGGGGCCATTTTCTCATCACTCAGACTAGTGAGCCCTATTCAACGAACACATCTCCAGCGTTACACGCTAAAAGAATGTTTCAATGGCTAGGCGACAAGCAGCCTACTAGTGCGATTAAATGTGCGGAGCTGATTTGGCAGCTAGCGCACTGTTCCTATCCACCGCTTCGTCTACTATTGGGCAGCTATGCAATCGAGAGTATCAGAGACAGACTGCGGTCGGTAACTGAAGAACTGGAAGACTGGAAACACCTAAACTACCCTTTAGCACCGGATTGTGGACTATTAGAACAAGATATTAGAGACAGCGAAGTTTTTGGCAGAGAGACACTGCGGCCGGTGTCCAAAGAAGATAGCCACGACCACGACCACGACCATGATCACGACAACGACAACAGCCACGACCATGACAATAGCAACACCAATACCGCTAACAATAGCATTGAGAACAACGATATTGATATGGCAAACTAAGATATCTAATGCTTGCTCATCTAAAAGAATATCAGGGGCATACAAAATAGAGCTAGTATAACAAACGGCAGCAAACAACAAAAAAGAAACAAGCCCTAGTCTCCTAGCTTACGACAGCTTGCTTGCGCAGACAGAGGAAGGAGGCTCTGCACGGCTTATCCATACTAGCCAGGGAGAGAACGCCCACCTAGATTAGCGCTTTGTTTGGACAAACAAGACTGACAGGGCTGTAGTTGTGGAAATGAAAAGGAAAACTTCTTTCTCAAGTTCAGTATACCTGTCAAACTCGAACAAAGACGATAAAATGAGAAAAGCGTTGCTGAAACCAATCCATGCGTTGAGGAAATAACCAGCTACTATTATATAATTAACCGACGGCCAAGGCAATACAAACACTGGTTGAACATAATTGCTCTCCACTCATCAGTAGAAATTTATGCTGGTCGTTGCAGCCAGCCTGCGTGTCCAATTGCCTTAAGTGCCAAAATGCCAAAATGCCAAAATATGAAGGTGAAAAAGGGGCTAGCGATAGTTGGGTTGCCTGTATATCGTTCTCCACTGTTAGTGCCTTTGAGTAGATCCAGCACTGTGCCCTAACAGATTATATATATATATATATAGATAACAATAAACACACCCCTAGGGCCAAGTAAGATTCGCACAGGGCTTTCCCTTCAAGTCTGTATTGCATGTATTGCAATATGTACTTGTGCACTATATTCTATGCGGGAGTGTACTTGCTAGCCCAGGCTGGTGTGAGACTAGCTTTGGCTGGCTGGTGCTCCCCACGCCTGTTGCCATTTCTTTCTCAAGATCAGACAAACCAAGTTTTGCTGTACGTGTTCTCCTGTACGGTACGTGTTCTCCGTTGTTAATGGTTAATGAGGAAGTTCCTTGTCATCTCCTTTGGCTTGATTTTTCCTTCTTCCCATCATCTGCCCCCCGTTGTGATTTGCCTTTCCTTTCGAAAAGCAAACAAAAAAGAGAGTATCTGTCAATTTCTTTCGGATTACTTTTCTCAGCAGCTTTGGTCTTCTCAGTTCTCTTTTTTGCTCTCTTCGCTTCTCTTCTCACCAACCCTTTTCTGCCACTGCTTTTTCTCGAGTCCTATTTGGCCTTGTCCACTCGCTTTGTTTGTTCTGATACATTCTACCCATCAACTCTCATTTATTATTACCGTTGACTATTTTTTCTTATTTACTTCACGTCTCATCCATTTCCAGGGAGAACTGCTTGACTTCCCCTGCCTTTGTTATTTCTTTTTTCCTTCTTTCCAGATAGCGAGAACTTAATCTTCTCCTGCTAAACACGATAACGACCCGTCTCATACTCATTTCTATCCACCCTTGGCACCATCCACTACCTTCGAAATGTCTGATAAAAAGAACGAAGACTACGAGATGCGATCTCCCGGCTACGGAGAGCGTGACGGCTTCATCTCTGGGCGCTCTTCCGCACGCCAAAGCAATGGCATCGACTTTGCACGCATCAGCAACAGTCCTGGTATTTCCATCATGGCCTACTGCTTTGCTTCTATCTCGATGACAGTAGTAAACAAATACGTCGTGTCCGGCAACTCGTGGAACTTGAATTTGTTTTACTTGGCCGTCCAGTCCATTGTTTGCAGTGGTACTATCTACGGCCTCAAGGAAGCCGGCGTTATCAAGGACCTCGCACCCTATGACCAATCTAAGGCAAAGAGATGTAAGTTAACCTCTGGATGCCTGCCTACCTCTCGCCTACCTCTCGAATACGCGGGACCCAGGACAAGATTCTGCCTGGGCATAACCCAAATCTGCTTTAGTCTAACTAAATGCCACTCTTATCACTAACCGCTCTTGTCTCCCGTATAGGGTTTCCCATTTCTATGCTACTTGTTGGCATGATCTACACCGGCATCAAAGCTTTGCAGTTCCTCTCGGTTCCCGTCTACACTATCTTCAAGAACCTTACAATCATTGTAATCGCCTATGGTGAGGTCCTTTGGTTTGGCGGAAATGTTACCCCTCTGGCTCTGCTTTCTTTTGGGCTGATGGTCCTGTCATCCATTGTTGCGGCCTGGGCTGATATTCAGCACGCCATCAGTGGCGAAGCTGTCGACGCCTCGGCTGTTGATGCCATGGCCACTTTAAATGCCGGCTATGCCTGGATGACTATGAACGTTTTCTGCACTGCCATGTACGTTCTTGCTATGAAGAAGGTTATCAAGACCATGAACTTCAAAGACTGGGACAGTGAGTATTCCCCTCTCCCCTCCCTGTTTCCCTAAACAAGCATTTGCTCTCCACAGACGTGCAACTGGCTAGCGATACGGGTTTATACCATTGGACTTGTTGCTAATTATTGAACCCTTTTCCTTGCTCTACATAGCCATGTTCTACAACAACTTTCTTACTATCCCCGTACTGGTGGTCATGTCTCTCCTTGTTGAGGACTGGTCGAGCGAGAACCTTGCCAAAAACTTCCCTGTCGAAAGCCGCAACAGCCTGATGATCGGCATGGTTTACTCTGGCCTTTGTGCTATTCTAATCTCGTACTGCTCGGCCTGGTGTATCCGTGTTACTTCGTCTACTACATACTCCATGGTCGGTGCCCTGAACAAGTTGCCGATTGCCATCGCCGGTCTGGTTTTTTTCGCTGCCCCAGTCACTTTTGGCAGTGTTACGGCCATCTTTTTGGGCTTTGTCGCCGGTCTAGTGTACGCATGGGCCCGTGTCCGTCAGAGTTCTGCCAGCAAAATGACATTGCCCACATCTCGCGCCACCATGAGCGCCAGCTCTCAGAGCGCCCGCGATGCCAACTCATGAGCTCGAAGTTTCGGTTCTAGAAAGCGCCTAACTAAGTTTCCCTTGCAGCCTAAATAATAGCGTGTATGATGAATTGATGAAGATCCAAGACTAGATTAGCAGCTTAAACTAAATATGTATTGCTGGTTGTCGGAACACAACTCTTTTGGACCCTAGACTACGCCAAAAACACGACTTGATTTTATTTCATACTGGTCAGAACATGCTTGGCGGCTGTTATATCATGAGTAATGAAGTGAAGATGCAGGAACTACGTAATAGAGTAGCGGGCTTCTTTCTGTGGAGGAGCAGGTAGCGGAAGTTGGTTAGATGGGTATGGAGATAGATAAAATGGCCTTGGCTGATTCGGCAGAATTTTTCATGAAACCAACAAAAACTAAGCCGAGCAAATTTTAACAAGAGAATTACCCTATCCCACCCAAGTATCGGGTCGGGCATTGCTGGTGATTTTACGAGAACCAGGCCTAATATTAGAACTAATGAAGACTTGGGAAATAGTTTTCACATGCAAAGCCATCACAGCCAAAGAAGAGGGGAAGTTGTTGTGAGCAGATCATACAGGCTTTGTCCTCAACAAAATTAAGCTTATACCTTGAGCCAGACAGCTGCTGTCGACTTCAAGAATGGCCGGCCTGCTTACGCTGAGCTGCGGACATCGACACCACTTACTCCACGTGGAATCGCCATAGCATCCCATTGCAAGTCATTTTCTTTTCGATATTAGAAACAACACATGGTTGTCGTTTTGCATACACCTCTAGTTCTATTCATTCTTCCAGACTTAGTCTCGACCGCCTTCTTTTGTTGAAGGTCAGCTTACATAATATTTCCAAGTCCCACCAAATTCCAACAACCTCAGGAACGAAAGCTGCAGCCGTTCGAGGTAGGAGCTTTTCTTGGTTGGATTTCTATTGCATCTTCTCGGATCAGACTCTTGTCTTTTTCTTCTTCTTTTTCTTCTTCTTCTTCCTCCTCTTCTTCCTCTCCCTCCCCCTCTACTCCTTCTACTCCTATTCTATCGCCATTTTTCATTTGTCAGGCTCAAGACATTGGCTCTTTTCCCCATCTCTTACCTCTTAAAATCTTGCTCTAAAATCATGGAAATGTCTACCACTTTCTACTCCACTTAGAACAACCTCAACGCTCTAGCCCTAAGTCTCTCCTCCGAGCCCTCTTTTTCCCTCTTCCTTAAACCCGAATAGTTTCCCTCCCTTTTTGCCTTGTGTCCTCGCCTCTCTCTGTGTCGCCCATTATGCTAGAACTTGTTGATAAACGTAAAAAATATCCTATTTCCGCTTTGCAGGCACTTTGTCAGGTTACTAACTGTTTTCTTGTTCAGCATTTCGGCAGATTGCGCCTACTATTGGAGCTTCTTCTGATGAGTGTTCGTTTATCCCACCCACCACACCCTTCATTATGGCACTTCTACTCCCTTCGTGGCTAACTCGCCCTTTTTTCTTATATCTATAGTGAAGCTCATCTTTTCCTTTCTTCTTTCTTACCCTCTCTGCGGTCTTCTGAAGAGAATACCTGATAGCAAACCCGGCTGGAAGAATGGATTCATCATCAGGTAAGTCAATGTCTAGCTACCGTCACACCACTTAAATCACTATTCATGCTAACAGGTAATCCAAGTGTCTCTATATTCTATCTCGTTGGCCTTTTTGATCTCTGGGGCGGCGTTCAAACCCTTGCTATCAGTTCTATCGGAGCCTACCTAATCGCCTATTTCCTTCGTGGTAGTCCCTTTATGCCATGGATAGGCTTTGCCTTCTTAATGGGACATCTTTCCTACAATCACATTCTTCGTCAAATCATTGACGAACCGTCGGCTGTTGATGTTACCGGAGCTCAAATGGTTTTAGTCATGAAACTAAATGCCTTCTGCTGGAACGTTGCTGACGGTCTTCTCCCTGATGATCAACTATCTGACTTCCAGCGCGATCGCATGCTCAAGGAGCTTCCGCCTTTGATTGACTATGCTGGCTACGTCCTCTTTTTCCCGTCGCTGTTCGCTGGTCCGGCCTTTGACTACTCGGAATATCGCCAGTGGATCGACACCACCATGTTCGATGTTCCTACCATTGTTGAGCCCGCAAAGCGCCCTCCTGTCCGTAAGCAAAGAAGGATTCCCCGCAGCGGCGGTCCTGCCACTGCTAAAGCAATTACCGGTCTTCTTTGGATTGGTGCCTTTGTATTCCTAAGCGGCGTGTACTACCCAGGGGCTCTACTAGAAGATTCCTTCTTACAGTACAGTTTCCTCAAGCGCATCTTGGTTATGTACCTAGTTGGTGTAGCTGCCCGTACCAAGTACTATGGTGTTTGGACTCTAACTGAGGGAGCCTGTATTCTAGCTGGCATTGGTTATAATGGCGCTGATCCAGTCACTGGCAAAATCTCATGGAACCGACTCCAAAACATCGATCCCTTGGCTGTTGAGACCGCACAGAATCCACGGGCTTATCTAGGCGGCTGGAATATGAATACTAGCAATTGGCTCCGCAATTACATTTATCTCCGCGTTACACCTCGCGGCAAAAAGCCCGGATTCCGTGCTAGTTTGATGACCTTCGGTACTAGTGCTTTCTGGCACGGTTTCCACCCCGGATACTACATGAGCTTTATTCTAGCAAGCTTTATCCAGACGTCAGCAAAGAGTAGGTTTATTCCCAACTTGTATCCATGAAGTAGAACCCTTTCTAACAAATTCAGATTTCCGTCGCTATGTCCGACCTTTCTTTTTGGATCCCCATACCGGCAAGCCAACCCCCAACAAGAAGATATATGACTTCATTTGTCCTATTGCGACTCAGCTCATATTCTCTTTTGTGGTTGTTCCCTTTCTCGTACTCTCATTCCACGATTCATGGGAGGTCTGGCGCCGTCTGCACTACTTTGCCATTGTCGGTGTGCAACTG
The DNA here is from genome assembly GCA_038382965.1 of Ceratocystis huliohia. Lineage (NCBI taxonomy): Eukaryota > Fungi > Ascomycota > Sordariomycetes > Microascales > Ceratocystidaceae > Ceratocystis > Ceratocystis huliohia. The sequence goes on along the minus strand of JAXCEX010000049.1, from coordinate 76,305 downwards.
GTCATGGTCTTCTTTGCGTCCCCAGCCAAGGGCTTCCTACGTAAGCAGCTTGAGACCCGACAAGCCAAGGGTCGCTTCTTCGGCCCACGTCCAAGCCTTTCAAGAAACGCCAGCACAGATAGCGTCTCATCGACTCACCCCGTTCTTGGTGTTGCTGACAACATTGAGAAGGATGTGACGGAAATGGTAGAAGAGATCAAAGCCGAGATTGAAGCCAAGCAAAAGAGTTTGAAGAAGGATTAGATTACTTGACTGGGACTTGTAGTGTGGCCATGGTATTAACATTTACAACACAGGTACTTAAAATAAGGCGCGTCGTTAGGGAATCTTAAAATGACAATCATTTACAACACGGTATAACCCAGTCTAAGCAAGCAAAAGAGATTTCAGTGTGTGCTCTTCACGGTTGAATCAAAGATAAATATAACGCTATGCTAAATGCTATGTGCTTGTCGTTTGACATTGATGGGGGGGAATAAGAAGCAAGAAAACGAATCAAGACTCGGATTTTGTACCCAGAGATCATTGATGGGAATGATGATATCTAAAAGAATAGCTTTTAGTGTGAAGGAAAGCTAGTCCCCAACAGGGGATAAATAATATGCCAGGTAAATTCAACCAAAAAATGAACAGAAAAATAGGAATAGTAGTAGTCGTACAAACCGCAGCACATATACGCGGGATGCGGATAAGAAGCGATGAAATAAAAACAATGGCGTTCGGGGGGGGCGTATATATAACAAAGAATGGCAAGAAGATTGTCAAGAAATAGATGGTGCGGAAAGTTCGTCTCATGACTTGACGCCAATTATGATCAAGGCAATTACAGCACCGGTGACCAATATGCCAACAACAGACATGTACCGGTTCAAGCGGCGCCACCATCGAGCAGCCTCTAGCATCCGCAGATGATGTGATTCATCGAATCGCGGTTGCGAAGGAACAATGGGCTCATTGATACTTGAAATATCGCCACTTCGGTTGCGTCCTTCTTCCATCACCTTGATAGAAGAGGTAGACTGAGGAAGGGGGAGGAAAGCGGCTACCATCCAAGCTATACAGAAAAAATGGCCTCGTGTTAGCAAATTGAATACCACCAGATAGATAGTCTGAAGTCAACTTTTTGGGCATGGTAGAAACTTACCGAATGGGAAAATGAATCCTAAAATGAAGCTAACAACCTGAATGTTACGACGTCCGAGAATCCCGCTTCCACTTGACCAAGCAACAGACGGAGGATCCCACATGCTGCTGTATCTGTTCATTATGGTACGACGATCCTGGCGCAGGTGGGGTGACCAAATGCTAGATGTTTGCTTGCGAATCTGAGCACGAATGCTAAATCGCCGAACATGAGTATTACGTGTTTGTGTAGCCTCAATAGGCTCACCAGAAGACGATGGTCTCTGGCCAGCAACGGAGCTTTGACGAGAGCCAGGTCGACTATCGCCAGCTTCAGACCACTCGGATGTTGGTGAAAGGAAGCGACGTTCACCGCTGCCATAGTATAGTCTATAAATTTTGTTAGGATCTTGCACCCCTAAAATATTATCATACAGCAAGAATACTTACCTAGCCCATGTAGGAATCGAGGAAGGAGATAGGTTGCTGTTTCCCCGAGAACTTGAGGAAGAGTGCAAGCCACGGTCTGAGGACATGTTGGAGAAAATGCTTCCTAGGCGAGTCCGTGAAGGTCGAGATTGGAGAGTATTGAGCTCACCAAGTCCGTCGCCATGTTCATCAACATGCTGAATAATCTGCAAGACTGGCGATCGCTGGTGTGTAGGTTGGGGGCGCTCAACAGAAGCACTATTGCTTCTAGAGTGAGACCAAGAGCTGCTACCAGCACCACTCTCCATATTTACAGCAATCGAAGACGAAATACTAGGCATTCTGCGTGAATTTACGCTGCTTGCATGACCAATGCTGAGGCGGCCAGCGTGAGAGTTGGCAAAGGAAGCCATAGAATTTGAGCGTGAAACAGGGGAATTAGGGACAGTAGTAGAAGGTTCACTCTCAGACATAACTGTCGAGAGTTGATCACTCCACTTATGGGGGTGTGCCTGGATGGGCGAGATTATTAGGGATGGCCCGGAATTAGGGATATCAGTGTTATTAGCTTCGTCATTAACGGTGGAGGCTGTGGAATAGCGATTCCAAGACTCGTTGTAGTGTTGTTGAGACATGTTGTCAGAATTTAAAAGAGACTGCGTAGATGTCGAGGCAGATCCAGATGTAGCAGTGCCGGAACGACTAGAAATATTAAGAACAGAGGCGCGTTGAATGTACAGGGCAGCAGGTGTTGCCATTAAAGACTGTGCAGTTTCTAGGCTATAAGCACTACTAAGAGACTCGGCAGAAGGCGCGTGACGGAGAGTCTCGTTAGAATCAGAAGACGCGGAGAGGGGACGAGAAGCAGGAGTGATTTTGACTTTAACATCAGGCCGCAAGGGGGCAACTCTGAGACTCTCCTGAGAAAACTCGGGCTGCAGGCGCGCAAAGGTGGAAGGGGAGAGAGGGGGTGAATTAGAGGGAGACGAAGGTGCAAGTTCAGAAACGTTGTGCACTATAAAGTTTTCTTCTTCGTCGCTGTAGAGTATAGTCAAATCGAGATCGTCAGTAACCGAAGCAGCAACGGACTCTGGGGGAGAAGAATGGCCAAGAATCTGGACGTTGGTGTTTGAGTCTAGAGACGGCGCTAGACTAAGTGTGTCCTCGACGTCGGGAATCGGAGGAGAGCTTGACCTGGCGTAGATCTTGTAATTACTTGTTTCTGAGAGTGTGGTTTCTGACTGAAACGAAGCCTTTTCGTGTAGATCAGGATACGCAGATGCTGTTGATGATTCCGTAGGATTTGCTACCAAGGTAGAAACAGACGATCTTTTATAGGCGGCTACAGTCTTGTTGTCAGTCGTGTAAGCGTCACGACAGCCAGGAGCAGAAATACCAGCTAGAACAGGTTGCGCATCCACAGAAAATCGGGCAACAGTAGGCGAAGAAAGCTCAAGGCCGTCGGTGTGCAGAGTTTGGGGTTTGTGTGGAACCTGGCGCAAGCCACCAACCATACGCTGAGTGCTGGACTCAGGATCAACGATGGTGATAGACGAAGGTGAAAAGTCGGACTCGTTTTCAGATAGTTTGTCTCTTGAGTAACGGCGGCTTTCGGGCTTTGACGTGGGAGATGATAGCACAGGCGAGCTCAAGGAATTGGCAGCCGAAGGGGGCCGATTACTAGAAACCAAGGGATCTTCGGATAGGTGGCGGTGACAAGAAGGGGCGCGAGAAGTTGTTGTAGACGACGAGAAAGCGCTAGAGCTCAGTCTGGGCGAGTCAAAGACAGGCCGGATAGTGCTGGAACTCGACGAGGACAAGGAAGACGAAAACACGGAGTTTATGGAGGCCGAGGCAGTTCGAAGTGAGGAAGAAGAGAGATCGCCCTCTGTCGCAAAGGGAATGCCAACAACAATAGGCGTAGTCGGCGCTGGAGGCAACGGTCTTGGAGAAGAGTTGGGGTTTGCGTATTGCGAGCGAGAATGAGATTGCAACTTCGAGGGAGACGCAGATGCGCTTAAGGGAGAGGAAACAGAAGCTGAAGCTGAGGCTGGGGAAATAGAAGTAGAAGCAGATCCAGAGCCAGATACTGGCGTCAAGGGCGTCAAAGAAAACGTCTTGCCGTTGGAGGATACAGTTAGAAGGTTCCGGCGCTTGTGGGCTGTACTAGGTCGTACTTCTTGATCGCCAGAAACGCTACTACTGCTTCTACTGCGTTCTTGAAATGAAAGACTAGACTTGGACTGACTTTGGTCAAAGGCCGACGATAGTGATGAGGAAGAGAAAAAGGAAGATGAGGTAGGAGGATCGTCGTGGTGCACTGTCACGTCCCTAGAGTCAGAGCTAGCCTTCCCTGGAACTGCACTAACACCCCATTGTGAGGATTTGTATACACTGGTGTTAGCGCCAGGGGCTTGAGAGACCTGGGTACCGGACAATCCTGAAACCTGACTGCTATTTGTGGCTTGCAAGCCGCCAAAAGAAGACTGAGTGCTGTCGGCTTCAGACATGACTGTTTCGTCGACCATCAATAAAGATGTTTGTTGAATGAAGCTGATGGGTTGCAAAGATGGTTCAGAAGAACTGGTTTCTTCTGAAAAGTCAAAAGACAGCTCCGGCCAATAGCCAAACAGGTCGTCTTCGTCGTTCTTTTGAAGGTCTTCGTAAGAGATATTTTCGCCAGCCGAGTCAGAGTCACTGCCAATGTCAGTGTCGGTGTTTTCGATGTGATAGTCGTCTCTGTCGTTGTCGTAGTCGCTGTCTGCCTCCAATCTGCTCGTATCATCCACAACCAAATTCGCGCCAGTATATTGCGATGCGACAGATGATCGCTGACTTCGAGTGCTGTCAGCTGCTCTAGGAGGCGAATACGGTACCACTCGAATACCGCGTGTGAGTTGCGAGGACGACACTGATGAGCAAGTCTCACGACGAGATGACCCAGAATGGGCTTGAGAAGGAGTTCTGGGGGGATGGGAGGAAGACATATTTTTCATCTACTTGAGCGACCCAGAAATTGCTGCAAAATTGGAATCTCGACCAAGAAGCTAGCACTAGCTCGTGACACCAGTCAACAGGGATAGTCCTCTATAGCTATCGTTGGTCCGGGAGCAGGAAAATGAGTCCTAATCTTAGCTCAAGATCATGAGCCAGAATAGAAGAGACCAGGGATCTCGGAGGGCGACGCCACAAGGAGAATAGAGCGGCAGAAAAAAAAAAAAAAAAAAAGAACGAAAAAAGAATATTGCGGCGGGTTAAGACAAGGGCGTAGTTAATAGAGCCTAGGCCAACAAAAGTAGAGAATAAGTGCTCTAAAATAAATATATAGGAGATTAATTCTCCCAAGTGAACAGTATTTTATAAGGCGTGAAAAAAGGTCGTAAAATAGAGCAAGAAATGAACGTCGTTGATTTTTCTGGAATAATGAAAAGAATAGAAAATATCGTGAAAATGAGAGAAAATCAAAACATCAAGTTGTCGTGAAATTCTTTTTTCATAAAAGGACACTCCGTCCTCCGGCACCAGTTTTAGTAGTTACGTGATGTCGTACAGCCTTATCGTAAAACGCAATGCTTCCGGAGGAGCAGGAAACCCAAGCAGCACCAATACGGACACCAACGGTAAAAATGGCAATACGTGTGAGGTAACTACTCAGGACAGCAAGCTGGCCGAAGCAAAGAGGTAGAGGCAGAGAAAGGCAAGACCACGGAACCAAGCAGAATTCGTCAGAAAAGGGAAATAACTCGATTGGTCTTGAGACGAAATTACTCGGAACGAACGACAAAGTTGAGATGAAAGCACCAAACAAGATTGTCGCAATAGGCGCTTGGAGGTTTCGTTTGCTATATCATTCGAATTATGTCTTTTAAACTTTTGTCGTTGAATCTGAAGATACCGTTGGCGTTGAAGCGTGAAAAAACAAAAGATGGAAGAGAAAAAAAAAAAAAAAAAAAAAAAAAAAAGTAAGTGAAAACCCCTCGTGCTATCTTAGACTGAGACTCCGCAGACTCCGTGGCTCAATGTGGAATAATGGCTGCCGGAAGAAACCAACTAAAAAAGAAAAGGAACAAGAAAAGGACTGGGGACAGCTGGGCTTTCTTCCTCTTCATGTAAATTCGCATAGCAGCCAGCAACATAAACATGTGGTGGATCTCAGGAGCCCCAGTCCATATCCCGGCCCACGTTCCATGATCGCTAACCAGAATCGCAGTGACCAGAGAAGATGAGACGGCTGGAAAAGAAAGAGCAAGAAGACGGCAGCCTCACCGTTGCGTTTAACTGGTGGAAGAACAGAATCCATTAATGCAAGCCACCAGATGGATTTCACCGCCCTTGATCCCCTCTCTATGGACGAACAGCAAAAGGAGCTAGTCCGGATCAGACTTGCATAAGAACCAACCCCAATTCTGGCTTTCTCTCCTACCTACCTGACATTATCGCTCCTATTCCGGACCGGTGCGTCGCTCACAAACCAACACACGGGCATTTCCTTCTAGCTTGTTTTTAGCTCCCCCCCCCCCCCCTTCCCTGGCCTATCCGCCCCCCTTCCCCCTTCTCTAATGAACCCTGGCCTCAAGCTGACTTCCCTTTCCCTCCCCCCCCCCCCCCTTTCCTATCCTAACCGCCCCCCTTCCCCCTTCTCTAATGAACCCCTGTCCTAAGCTTAATTCCCCTTCCCCCCCCCCCCCCCCCTACCTTCTTTCTTTCCTATTTTTGAGGGGCTTTATAGCTGGGGATTAAACGACAAATGCTCCTCTATTCACCGCCATCACTTTGTCTTCTATACGTAGAAAGAGGCTGGTTGTATTGAGAAACTTTGGTTGAGAAACGAAAACGAAGAAGCCCTCTTCCTTTGGAGGCTTCGCCCCTGAGCTGAGAAATTGACCTGTGAGTGGACATGTACGCAAGCAAACAGTCTGGGAAAAAAGGGGAGAAAGAAGGGAGACAGGTGCGCATTACATTAGATTGTTCCTGCATGCCGGCTCTTTGTATCTCACAAACAATCACCCGCATCACATCACACCTTGCCATTGCCATCTCACCATCGCCAAACCCAAAATCGGCAGCTAAACAACCCAAATATATGCATCTGTCAAGACATGCTGCTATGCACACGGCCGGCTATGCATGTAATGTACATCTTGATTCACCAACTACCGTCAATTAACGCTTGCTATAGCCTATTTTCCACCACTATCTACATTGTCAAACACAACACGTGGGCCACCATCAATATTGCTAGATATTTCCCATTTTGCTCAGGAATGCCTAGATCACCCTCATGCTCTTCTTCGCTTGCTCTCAATCATGCAATGGTGCGATGGCTGCCATCCTGACTCCCAAGTCCAAGGCAGGCCTATGGTTGACCCATGCAAGCACATTACTTGATCAAAAAGCAGCCTGTTCCGCTGTGCCAGTGCTAAAAATGGCGGATTTTAGTAGACCCTATACGGATCATGTGCTCGTATATAACCCTAACTCTGCTCTACTTGCACTCACTATGCATATCAAACGCTCGCCATCCTTCTAACCCCGATCGGCCCGCTTTCTACAGCTTAGTCTCTTTTCTCCCTGTTTTAATCTGCTTTGATATCTCGCCCTTGAGAATGTAGTCCGGGTACTTCATCGAGCTATCGACGCCCACGCCTGCACCATCACTGCCCTGGCGTCTCCACGACGCACCGTCAACGGGGATGATTTGCCCATTGACATAATTTCCTGCGTCAGAAAACAAGTATACCGTAGCATCGGCAATATCCCTAACTGTGCCCCAGCGGCCTGAAGGCACGCCCTTGCCCTGCTCGCCGATAGCGACGTCGCCCGCAAGCCTTTCCATGCCTTCCGTGCCGGCAATAGGACCGGGGGCAATCGCGTTGGCAGTGATGCCAAGCGGACCATACTCGAGTGCAACAGAGGCGACGAGCGAGTCAACGCCAGCCTTGGCAGCGGCTACGTGGGCCTGTAGAGGCATTCCGGTGTAGTGAAACGTGGCGGAAACAGCGAGAAAGCGGCCACCAGTGCCAGTACCGTTGGGGTTGGGATTGGGGTTGCGCTTAGCAGACTCAACAAGGTGCGGCATAGTGGCCTTGATGGTGTTAAAAGTGCCGAGAACGTCAATGTCCATGACGGATTTGAACGCTAGTAGGAAGTTAGCATGCGAGCCGCGTGTCTGTGGGAGGGTTTTGAAATACCATTGGAGCTCATGCCGGAGATGGGCACAACAAAGTTTCCGGCCGCGCCAGCACTGTGAATACATGTAAAAGATTAGTTGAAGAGACTCATGTCGAGAGCCCAAGGCAGGCGAAGATACTCACATGACAAAGTCAATCGCTCCCAGCTCGTCAATACATCTCTTAGCCGCAGCTTGCAGGTCTTCAATCTGAGAGCATTCATTTCAGTTAGTATACCAAGAGTTAATCACAAGCGCAAAAAGAACTGATGCATACCTTGCGCACATCACACCCGCCGATACCAATAACCTTAGAACCAGCCCGCGCTGTCTCCAAATCACGGGCCATTGCCTCCGTCTTGTCGGCATTGCGGCCAACGATGCACGCGTTGGCGCCGAGCCTAATTAACGCGCGAGTCTGAACACTGCAGATGGTTCCTGCACCACCCGTGACAAAGGCTACGCGTCCGTCTAGTGGGTTTAAGAATATCAGCAATTATGTGGGGAGTTCAGAGAGCAAAAGGAATCATTAGCATACCAAAGATACCGTCTTTCCAGACATTGCTCACGTATGTTGAAGAAGGAGGAGCAGGAGCAGACATGGCGGTAAGTGATTGATCGAGAAGGCGAAATTGAAAGGGGAGTAGGATATAGCAGGGCAACAAAACTGGGGAAATGATATCGCAAGAAATTCACAGGTAAAAGAAATGATCAATGATTTCAACGAGTTAGTGCGGCTTGAGCTAAAGTCGCGATGTAAACGAATCCAAGAAGCCTCGGCATAGTTCAATAAATCTCACAATAATACTGTAAAATAACATTAATATAAGTGAAACAACATGTTTAATATATTCCATTTACTCCAAAGCGCTCTAAACCATCTCACCCCAGAAACCACCCATCCTCCAATTTGTGATGACTAATCGCTGTCAATACCTCTCTCCAACTTGTGCTATTGGCTACTGATAAGATAAGAACCCGATAAGCCTAGACCCGTCCTTGTCTTTGTTCTTCTTCCTCTCTAAGGCCGTCCGTCATACACACGAACTCGGCTTAGCTTGCCTTGTTAAAGACGAGTAGTCCAACGGAACGACAAATAATAAGGAAAAGATAATAACAAGGCTTTAAAGCCCAAAGGCAAAGCCCAACAGCCCAAACGCTATCAATCAAGCTTTAGGCGCCCTTAGAAAACGAGTCAAGGTACGGCCCGTCAGACTTTTCAGTTTCTGCCTTTTTTCTTTCTATTCATCCAGGCCTGATCCTTGAACATCGTCATATCACCAACGCAAACTGACGGCATTATACGCAATTTCTATACTAGCATTTAGATTATCGCTTCAACATGCTGGTCTGCCGTGTGTTTCGCATATTCAGAAACCCTGCGCGGGTGGCTATCATCAAGTTTGTGGGCACTGTCTCATTGGGCCTATTGACGGTACGTCTAGCTATCCTACCCCTCCTTGCCTCCCTTACCCTTTGCTATCGCTGCCGTATTTCCCAAATATGCTAACCTATCTTCCGCCCCACCATCAATAGGGCATGTCTTACTCCCTTACCACTCTCGCCATCCCGTCCATCCTCTCTCTTCCCTCCGCAACCGCTGCTGCCCACGCTCTCTCCCGCCTTAGTGATCTCGCCGCCTCGCCGCTCCACCTCCTCTCGCGTCTATCCTGCGGCGCTTTCTTGCTTGCGTTTCTCAGCGCGCCTCGCGCTGCCCGTCACCCGTACCTTCTCTACACCTCGCTGTTCGCTGGTGCCGCCGGCTTGGCCAATGTGATCACGCCTATGCTGGCTGGCCAAACTACCGTTCCCACGGCCGCTACAGCATCTCGGAGGAAGAACGTGCGTGCATTGGAGGCTAGTTACGAGGATCTTGGCAGTTCAGGCGTCATGGAGACCGATACGTCTGTTGCGGAGGACGAGGAGACTCAGGTCAATGGTGAACAAGTCCGAGCAATGGCCGAGAACTTTGCCAAGACACGGTTTGTCGAAAGCGGATTTTCGTCGATTGCCTTCGCCATGGCTGTTATGGGCATCTGGGGTGATGGTGGTAGAGTTATGTAACGAAATCCAACTCGCGCATCGGACACAACGATATGCACAATGTATTTATAGGAATCAGAAATGTGAATTTTATATATGGCGTATTTCAGGATTTCGTAAAGCTCAAATTAATTATACGTGAACTATGCTCGCATGGCATTAAATAATATAGATGGCAGTGACTTTGGGCCAATAATCCCACAAATATTACTCAGATATAAATGGTGACACAGGCCACTCGCCTACAGAAACAGGGTATCATAGTTAAATAAAGGAGGAAATGAGACGGAGCTTATTTCAAATGAAGCTTCTTGAGCATGTCGTGGTGGTGAAAGTAGGCACGGATGCGCTTGCCATAGATGTCTATGGTGTTGTTAGTCTTAACTCTCAGTAGGGTTCTGTCATGGCCTCTCAAAAATGAAAGAGACCAAGAAAGAGGCTACTTACACATAGGAATACTGGTGAGGCAGACAAAAATCTGGACTGAGCCAAGGATAATCATTGTCTTCTTGGTGCCAATGCCCATGGTGACCCAGTCAAATGCGTACCATGTTAGAAAAAAGGAAAAGAAGTTTTTGAATATGATGCTGATAGTGAAGCCCTCGATAGCCAGATCGCCTATTGAGACAGTGTTAGTCGACGGAACTTTATAACGCTAGTTAGTGCATGAATGTAACGTACGGTAGGCATCAACAATGTACAATGAACTAGATACAGTGCCAATCACCATGGCACAGACCTCAAGACCAAAGAAGACCACAGGCTCTTGCCACACAGACTCACCCGTGATGATCTGTGAGGCGGTGATTCCAAAGCCAAAAAGGCCAATCTCACCAACGATGAACATAGGGATGATGAGTAGAATGCGGAATTCAGGCTCGTAGATTCCATTATTACGTTTGGTCATATAGCGAACCATCCAGTCAGACATAAAGGCAGCAATGAAGAAGCCTAGCACAGCGCCTAGGAACGGACCGAGATAGGTATATCCGGCCTTGTCCTCTTGCCACCAATATGGAGGGCCCTGGAAAATCATGGCGATGATGACTCCAATAAATACAGTCCAGCCAATCATGGTACCTTGGATAAGACAAGTCCACAAGAAGGCCGGGTGGAACAGGAGGGGGAACGGCCGCAGGAGCAAGACCATGTAGTTGTCGTCGGTTTTGCGGCCGTCAAAGAGAGCCAAGGACTCACGGAAGGTCTTCTTGCGTATGAAGCCCGACTGCTCAACATGAGGCTCAGTGCGATGCCCATCTTCCTTGGATGAAGGAAGGAATTGTCCCGTCTCGCCAATGCTGTTTGAATCACTGCGGGGTGACATTTCAAAGGCGTTTCCTTGCGAGTCTCTGGTGCCAGGAATACCAGTTGATTGTGTGTCATCGGTGTCGCAGGCCATGTCGGTGTTCAACCTAGAGTTGCGGCGATAGGCAGTCTCGGGGCACCAGAAAAAGACCAGCGGGAAGCACGCGGCACAGAATATAGCAGAGAAGATAAAGGTCCACTTCCAGCCCATGGTCATGGTCATCTTACCGACGACGATAGGTGTAAAGAAGGCGCCTCCAAAGACGGCCAGGTTGGTGAAGGCCATGCGAATGCCTCGTTCATGGACAAAGTACAGATCACCGACGGCGGCATTTACAAGCGTCTCAAATGGGGCACAGCCAACGCCCTGTATAATGCGCGCCCATACGAAACTTTCATAGTTGGACCCAACAGTGCTTGCCCAGGCACTCGAGGCTACGAGAATCAGAAGGCCTACAATAAAGGCATGGCGTTTTCCCCAGACACGGCCTGAAGGCACGAAAAAGACGGCGGCAGCGCCACAGCCCATCAGGAAGTAGCCAGTTAGCAGGGCGACTTCGGTGAATTTGCGCTTGATCTCAATGGTAATGACGATGGTGTTGGCAGCAAGAATGGAGCCCTGAGCAGTGGCAAAGATGGCGCTCATGGATAGGATAAAAGTGATCAAGTCACGCTTCCAGAGAGGCCAGTTGAGAGGGTCATTTGGATCATCTGATGGTTGAGGGATCTAGACGGAAGTGTTAGGTGAGGAAAAGGAGAGATGCATGACAGTTCATAGAAGCTCACCAAAATCAAGTGATCGCCATTTTTCATAACGGTCTTTAGTCGACCATTGTTCTGATTAGCAATGTAGCCAGGCTGGTTTGGATCATCATAGTATCTCGTAGTTCCTAAGGGACATCTGATGTCAGCTTCCAAAGGCAGAAGATGCCGAAACAAGGAGACTTACCTGGGACGTGTCCCTTCTGGCGCGGCTCCAGAATCCCCCAGCCCATAATTTTGTGCGCAGTCAGAGAACGAAATAATGCGAAAATAAAATAGGCGGGAAATGGAGCTAGAGCGCCTCTAACAACGACGAAAAGCAAAGAAGAAAAAATAGAATGAGGGAATAGTGTCTAATATGAAGGTTATGAAGAATGATGTAAAAAAAAAAAAAAGAGGTGGTAATGAGATATCAATAAAAGACGAGATAATAAAATATCTCCACAAAAAACACGCGGTGGTGAAGAAATGAAAAGCAAGAGAATCAGTAAAAAGGGAATGAAGGGGGAGTAATTACCCAAAATGCAAACCATGCGGCTCTTTCCTTTGCTTACATTTATGTGTGTGCCTTCCTCTATCCACCTTCCCTTGTCTGAGCTGTTCCTGCTACTCTTGGGCGGCTTTTGCTGTTTCCCTTTTCAGGCTTGCTCCTACCCTCTCAAACAAAGACGACCGACTACCTTCACACCAGTACAATACGGGAACATATACAGTAACAAGTATTCCCAAGCATAAGTGATGAGTGCATAAGTGCCGCTAGAGCGCTGCCACACAAGCCAGAAAAAGGAAGAAAAGTAGACAGCTGAGCCGGGAAGCGTACTGCACGTCACTTGTACCTTGCTTTACAGCTCTTACAAGCTACGCACACAAAACTGCAAAGGAAATAGTAGCGTTTAAGTCCGCCTGTTTCTGTCTTCGTCTTGTTGTCTCACGTTTGCTCTGTTCCCTCTCCCCTTCCTTCTTTTGCTTCTTCACCTGCCTCTGCCCCATCGAACCAAGACAAGCTTGGCCACTGCTTCCTCTCTTTCTCCTCAATCGAAGCTCCAAAAGCTTGGGCGAACAAAAGCTCAGATAGCCAATTCCAGCGCTCGGCCCTATTATGATCCTTCATGACGATTCAGTCGGAGAAAGAATGGCGACCCGGTACCCGACAAAATTGCGGCACTACCAACCAACAACGAGTCGGCAGTTGTGCCTGGTACTTGAGTCAGGCGCGCCGTGCATCTACGCCAATGAGCAAGCACGTATGACCCAAGCTTGTGCAAGGACCAGGCTTGCAGCCAAGATTCATAAACCCTAAGAACATGCAGTACAGTTTAGACGCGCTTTGAAAGCTGTTCTATAGGCGAGCCGGTATGGTGTCCGGCATGATCGAGAACACCTAAAAGGACTAGGAGCTGGTGAGACAGATCAGGAAAACAACAGAAACACAAGGCGTAGATAAGAAACAACGCCAACCCACAAAACAAGGCTAGTCCAACATTCCGTGCATTTCGTGTCTGGTTGATGTCGTGTCTTGGCTCGCCTTTCTAGCAACCCATCCATCCATCACTCAACTCAACCGCAAGCAGGCCCATAACCTGCACTCGGAGACGGGCACCGACACGTGCCCCGTTGCTGCAGGTCCAGCACAAAACAAACTTCCTTTTTCTGATTTCGCTAGCGGGGCCAAATCTTGAGGAAGATCAGAGATGCAACCTCACCTAGGATTAAGGATGAAGGCAAGAGGAGGAAAGGGAGACAGAAGCAGGGAAGGTCCCTCATGCCTCTGCTTCTGTTCAGGTATGGAATTCTTTTATTGAAAAGAAAACAAGTAAAACATGGAATAGGAGCCGATCGAGGTGCATTCTAGAATGGCCAGCGCCGCGGGGATCTAGGAGGTCCTTTTTTGGCGGGTCTACTCGGCAAATGCTCCCATGCTCGCTCCCCTTTGGATAGATTGCAGATGATGTGAGATGAGATGATATTGGCATTAAGATTGTCTTTTCTGCACAGAACAGATATTGCTAGCGGACGGGGAAAGACATTGAGGCACTCCATCCTGCCTCATTCGCAGTCCTTCTCAGCTTGGAGAAAAGAAAAGAGAGAAGAAAAGCTAAGGCCCATACCTACCATACCTCCGCGAGACGAAATACGTAGGGCATTATAAAACGCCGACACAACGTGCAAAGGATAGAGCATGGAATTAAAACAAACGAAGGACTAGAGGGATCACTCAAATAGAAATCTACGGGGCACAGACACACTGCAAACCAAGACAATCGGAGGTTATTCCTTGCTAGTTTCATCAAGATTTTTAGTGGCTATTTTCTTGTTTATTTATTTATCTCTTTTCTTCTCCTCTTGTTTTCGTCTGTGGGATCTTCGAGATAAGGTAGAGGGGAGAGTGAGAGTCTTGATGTACCTTGGCTTTTACTTGCATGAAGTTGGCTTTGCCTTGACTACTTGAGAGACAAGTGTAAGTGGCTGATATGCTGTCACATGGGTTTGTCCTCACCGTTCTCTTGTCTTTGTCAGCCCACTGGGAGTCTAGACAACGCGCCGAATTCGCCCTGGGGCGAACTAAAGGTAGGGCAGAGTCAATAGCTACAGGGGCAAGGGTTTTATTCCATCGTTGCTCTTCTTTGTTATCAACAGTCAAGTTGTCTTTAAGGTTAGTATTAGTTTGATTAGGGCAAAGTGGCACAGAAACTAACTAACAGGAAGAGAGAAATAGAGACCCCAGAAATGAAAGGCAACTAAAGGCGAGCTTGCTTACAAAAAACTTGTAGAAATACGAGGCTACTTTTGAAATCAAACCCCCTATGGACAGGCAAGAAATAACCGAGAAAAACAAGGCGATCCAAGCCACCATAGGAACGATAGACGAGGAAGGGCTGGCTAGCTATGTCCAGGAAGAAACAGGGAATGGGACGAAAGCCAGCCAGAGCGAAGCGAGCACAAAACGAAAATAAGAAATAAGGAATTTAACCATATCTATACATGCCTGCATATAAGTATAGCAGACAAGAATGAGAAGGCTGGAACATGATATATGCATAGGGGCAAAATGCCGCGCACCAGACCGACCGACTACGACCCCGTGACTTTTTTCTTTGCCGCGTAGTGTTCCGGCTTCGATCATGTAATCCGAGAGGGGTGGAAGGGAGACAAACAAAAGAAAGGGGTGCTTAAAAAGGAATAAAATGGCCAATAGCAAAGAGGAATCACCAGAGACATAAGCGCGGGGAGGCACATAGGGGCAAGACAAAGGCTCGGTCGCAGCTCAGGGGCACTATCTTCCAAAGTAAACAGCATCAAAGCATAGCAGAGCAAGGGTATGGCAAGATAAAAAGCCCGCCTGGTAGCTTTTTGTCCCTTCTTTTTTTTTTTAATTTAAGTCCGGAGGCAGCTTTAACCTTAGATCGCGGTTGCTTTGAAATTAGAAATACCAGTTGCAGCTCACTATTTAATGCTTTTTCCTTTTTTTCTTCCTGTTCTCTTGATCATTTCTCCACACTCCAGAGCAAAAGGATGGGCCCTAGATATGTAACAACCAAGGGTCTGTGTGGTGTGTTGTTGTGTGCTTGTGCGTAATGAGCGTATGTGCGTGAACCAATCTGCGTGTTGTTGCTGCGGCGTTATGTGTGGGTGGCATTGTGATCTTTTGCTACATCGCATCTTCATTCGCACCTCCGTGAGCTGGCCCAAGCTTTGTCGTCTTAGCCTGTATGGGATTGGAAAAGGAGGGATAATATGGCGAGAAGGAGGAGAAAGAGAGGGGGAAGACAGGCTGGTGCAGTTGGGCTAGGGTCTTACTGGGCTGGACTTGTTGGTGAGCATGAGCGTTGTTTATGATATGACATGTATGTACGCTGATCTTTGCGTGTTAATACTAGGCCACTGTACATACATAAAGCATATGCACACGTACCATTGTATCGTATACATACACGAGATCCTATGCACATGTACTGTATACATGTCATTAATACACAGAGCGCTGCTCGGAAATAGAGCCCAAGGAAATAGCAAAACTTCACTAGGGAAAGAACCTTCAGGAAAACAGAGGAAAATAGAAACTGCCTTGCTAGGAAGGTGGCGGTACCGGGCGCAGTTCCCGTTTTGAGGCGCAACTGCTATCTCTGTATCTTGTGCCCACACTACAGCACGATTCGCTGGGGACGCCACTTCCGTTCCATTTGCATCCTTTGCTTGCGCGTCTAAACCTTGGCTCTACAGTACCCAGACGGGAAGGAAAGGCAAGAAAGATCCCACCTCGCCAGCCAGCGCAACTGCAGCAACCAGGAAAACTGCAACTGCAAACCCTTTTTTCTTTCCTTTTTTTCTTTTTCCCACCCAACTTGCAACTCAACCCCGGCCCCTCCTTCCCTTCCTTCCTGGCTTTTGCCCTGTCCTCCCCCGTTGCTGCATGCACAATTTTGGATTTGTCCTTCCTTCCTTTCCTCTTCCCTAGCCCAGGCCTCCCCTTCCTGAAAGCTTAAAAGGCAGTCACGTCCACGCCCAGGTCCTTCCCCCAATCTTTCCTGAGACCTCTTCATCAAGACAAGCTTTTGTTCATTGCGCTCTTCTCCGTTTTTCTTTCTTTCTTCTTGTTGTTTATTTCTTTGTCTTCTACTTTTTTTCTCTGCCTTATTTATTCACGCCACTCTCAAACGAATCATTCTTGTTACTCTCTGAGAGCAGTCGTCTTATCCAAACTTGAACATATCTTCTATCCGATAATTATTTTCACCACATCATCCACAATGAAGGCCTCTACTCTCTTCCTTGCTGCCATTGCCGGCGTTGTC
Source organism: Ceratocystis huliohia (assembly GCA_038382965.1). Classification (NCBI taxonomy): domain Eukaryota; kingdom Fungi; phylum Ascomycota; class Sordariomycetes; order Microascales; family Ceratocystidaceae; genus Ceratocystis; species Ceratocystis huliohia. Next base: position 59,682 of record JAXCEX010000049.1, on the reverse strand, counting down.
TCGGCCCAGACCGGCCTGCCTAGCTGCGCTGTAAGTACACCCTGAGCCCGCCAGTGAGTGACGCTGTTCAGCACGCTCTAACACATACTCCTTCACATTAGACCAACTGCGTTAGCGGTTTCACCTCTGGCTCTACTATTGCCGACTGCTCGCAGGGTGATGTCGCCTGCATTTGCGGCAACAACGACTTCTTGAGCGAAATCGCCTGCTGCCTCGTCGATGCTTGCAACGAAGAGGACCAGGCCACAACTCTCAGCTACGCCAGCAACCTTTGCGCTGGCTTCGGTGTCACTGTTCCTGATGCCATTGCCTGCAACTCGTCCGGCTCGGGCTCCAACTCTACCACCTCTGGCGTTGCCGGTCCCACCGGCACCGGCTCTGCCACCTCTGTCGGCACTGGCACCGCCACATCCACCTCCACTTCTACCTCCACTTCTTCCCAAATTGCCGGTGCTGCTGCCCTCTCTGGCTCTGCTGGTGTTGCCGGTGTCGCCGGTCTGCTGGCTGCCTTCGCCCTGCTCTAAGATGCTTGGCCCATGGTCGGGTGGACGGTGAAGAGGCTGTTGAATGGCTGGAATTCTGGCCTTGGCCTGTATGGCCTGAAGATGATGCAATTGGGATCAGGAGGAGGATTCTTAGTTGCTGGTATACCCAGAGAGATAGACTACATCTGCTGAATATAATATTAATGGCAACCCTGAAAACAAGAACATGCGCCCAAGTGCACACCATTCCATGAACAGCCAGCCTGGCGGTTGTTGATGTCAGTAGTCTTAGGGTTAGGGTGGATATGAATGCACAATGCACTGTTACACAACGCTGGTGGGAGAACACATGTCTTGATCGCGACATTTTGAGGGTGCAGTGACTACTCTCTCTATAAACGGAGGACTCTGATGCACGTTACCGTTACTCTGGCCTCCGGAATGCTGGAACTGTTGCGCTTGAAATGTGCCAAGATAATGAGCAAAACCCTAATCTGGCAGCAATATTAGGGTAGAGAGTGCCTGGCTAAAGCTATTCTAACGATGTTTCCTCTGTTTTTATTTCCCTTCATGCCTTTGCGGGGGGGCTACAACTGAATAAAGCCGTACGCAAATGTGTAACTCGGACGGTATGGCGTGTTCAGAGATCACGCTAGATCGGATGATTAGAAAAGTTGGAGACGAGAGCGAAAAGACGGACATTTTTTTCTGTAGCAAGTTGGCTGCCACAGAAGAAGGGGGGGGGGCTGTTATGGTGGCCCTACTGCGCACCGAGCACTGGCAATATCTGGGCATTACGGCTTTTATCTTGCATGTGTGTAGAGGTCTTTTTGAGCACAGAGGCCATCCACACTTAGTCTTCCTCTGCCCCGGGACGTTGCACGTTGCAGGAAAGCCCCCTCCATCCAACTCTCACTCAATAATGTATGACTTGGTCAAGCTGAGAGGGGGGGTGGGGGGGGGGGGTGGGGGGGGGGGGCATGTGAACGGACGCTTTGGACAGGGCTGTCGTCTCTTTTTTGTTCATGTGTATTGGGATTTCATCATTCATCCTGCGAGTCTCATTTTTACGCAAAAAGGAAATTGTCAACGGGGCTTGAGGAGGACGTGTCTATCCATCTGTCTTTGCCTTTCTTGCTTGGGGGTCTGTTTATACAGGGACAAAACAGAAAAGGCCAGAAAGAGAAGAGGACAAAGAAACAAAGAGGAGGAAAAAAAAGAAAAACAAGAAGGACGATGGTATGGGACGAAGGATGGAAGGAAGAGGAGAGGCGCTTTAGAAGCAAGCCCTGGGCGTTCTAGAAGGGGGTACCCTTCTTCTTATTCTTGCCCCTACATCCCGGCTTTTGGCTAGCTGGCCCTTTGTCGCTTGGGGCTTCTTTTGTTCGTCTGTTCGGGCTGCGTTGCCTGAAACGCTGCGGCTTTGATGGAGCTCTCGGATGTACAAGGCCAGACTAGATCGGGTCAAGGCCACATGCAAACGCAAGTAGCAGCAAAACAAAGGGAAAGAAAAAAAAGAAAAAAAAAACAAACAAACAAGAAAAGCCACGAGGAACAATAACCCCCACCCACAGGGCAAGCAGATGGCCTAGTCCAAGAGCCAGGCGCGAGGCCAGAAGCGAGCGAGAAAGGCGTGGTGAAGTGGGTGAAGTGTGGGCAGGCCATGCATGCATCCAGACAGCTGCAAGGCAGCGCAGCCAGTGCCTGGGAATAAAGATAGAACACCTTCGACACCCATCATAGTCGGGCTATTATTGTACAGCCGCAGAAAAAGACCTAGAAAATAGATAGCCTGAAGCCAGCGTAACCCTCCTTCAACAAAGCCCTCCATGAACCCTGAGGGTGGATTGGCTTTGTTTTCCTGTCTCCTTGCTCTTTTCGTGTATTGCATACATGAGATGACATGCCTCCGGGCCGTCGATCCCGGAGGAGGACCAGCTTTGGCGAAAGGGGGGGCGTATAGGAGAACAAGAAAAAGAACAAAAAAAGAACAATGGAAGAGAAGATCGAACAAAAAAGGAAGAACGAGGAGCGCTTCCCAAGCACAGCTAGAACAAGGCCCCCCTCCCCCTCCCCCCTCCCCTCCTCCTCTCCCCTCCTCCCTTCTCCCCTTTGCCTCGTCTCTTTTTACTCTCTTCTCTTTATGTTTACACCCCTTCCTGCTTTTTGGAACACGCAAAAGAAGGTAAAAGAAGGTAAAAAAAAGAGGGAAAATAAGGAACAGAAAATAGCCCAAAAAAAGAGGCCAGGTCCTGTGATATATGCGTCTGGTGTCTGAGCTAAATTGTACTCTTTGTCCTCGTCACAAGACGGCGAGGGGGAGGGGGAGAGTTTGGATGTGAGATGCGTGGGAGGAGAAGCGAAGCGGGCGAGCGGGTACTATGGATGGACGCATAGAGGGAAAGCGAGATGGAGGAGAGGGGGGAAAGAGAAAGAACAGACTGTACTTCTTGCGTATGTACATCTGTACGGGACTTGGCTGACTGGCCTCGAGATATGGACTGGACGGACTGGACCACCACGAGGATTTGGAGGAGGGCTCGAGCAAGAAACATATAAACTCAGGCCCTTCCCTCTTTGTCTGCCAGGCTGCCTGGCTTGGACTGTCTGTCTGTAGCAGCATTGTATTTTGTCTCTTAGTTTATCTCTTCCACTTCTTCCCTCTCTTCCTCTTCTTCTCCTCTTTTGACTTTGGCGTGTAAGCCCCTTCTCTCTTCCTCTTCTTTCGACCTTTGGTGGCTTGTTGCTGTTACTGGCAGCCCTTCCTTGCCCCCGGCTAACCCTTCCTATTTCTTACGCCAGACAGGAAACGGCCCTCGCTGAACATCTTTCTTCTTACTCTTGTCCTCGTTGCGGAATGTGTGACTTTACCAAGAATTACTACGTCTACACAGGCTGTCTTGACCCTGGAGCGCATTTCTTCGGTACTTCAATCGACGGTAGCCAGAAAGGAGCGTGTGCATCGGGGCCACATGAGCGGTATATCGTGATGCCGGGGCGCTGTCCGTTGTGCTTGGGTTAGACGGCTGTTGCAAATACACAAGCTGCGGGTTCGGGCCGTACTACGGGCTTTGCGACGGCCCAAGTCCTTGTGATCGCGATGCAGCAAAGAACAGCACTCCCTCCCTCTTTTACGGCCTCTCACACACTCTCACACTCCCGCTCTCACCCTCTCTTTCACTTCCTCCCTCCCCCCATCGCCTCGGCTTCTCTTGCTTTATTTTCATTTCCTTATTCCCTCCTTTGTTCTCTTCTTCTTATCTCTTCCCCCCCCTAGTCTCTGCCCCCCTCTCTCTTCCTCGCTCGGTTTTCGGTCTGGTCTGGCTTCAATAGAATGAATGGGCTTCAGGTTATATGCATGTATACGGCGACAAACTCTTATCATTTTTGCCGATGGCGTTGTCTAGACTCAATAGAATTTTGCTTTTCTTACTTACATTGTTGCTCTTCAAACTTGCTGCTACTAGCAATCTGATACTGGGACTCCGGAAATTAACAGCAAAGCCACAGGCCCCAACTTGCAAATCACCCCGCGAAGTCTCAGTAACCATAGCATAGCGTTTCAGCTTCACTTTACTTGAAGAAAATAACACTTCTTGGCCGGGTGCTAGGTTAGGAACGACTGACATGGTCTTGCTTAAAACCAGCCAACCAGTCCAGCCCGCTCTGGCTTTGGGGGCTGAGTGACTCTTCTATCAATCGACCGCCTCTAGACTTGCAGGCATGGGCTACAGCTGGACGTTACAGCCGTGGCTGCTGCCACAGGCCGTTTGCAGGCGGCCGCCCGTGTATTTATAGGCTATCATACCATGTAGCATTGGGCCGATCAATAATGTGTGTATTTATAGGATTTGACGCACTGAAATTAAGCACCATGCTCTCTCTACACCCACGCCATGCCCTCTAGCTCGGGCGTTTCCATCACGTACCGTCGTCACGTTTCAATCTCCGCCTGCGGCTCTTTGGAATGCACCACCTGGCCCATATATTCCTTATCTGATTCCACAACTGTCTTCTATCGCACCCCCTACATGTTGAAGACATTCGTGAGTCTGACGGTGTCTTCCAACATTCTCATATTCATACTCTCGATTGGCATTGGTTTTGGAGGCGCCGTATGGATTGCACACTGGCAGTGATGTCACTGCTTGGCGTACCTATCGCTTAGGCGGTCTACAAAGTCTTTCGCCTCGTTTAGGCTAATTAGTTCCCGCCGTAGCTTTCCCTTGGCTAGATACGCTGCACGCGTGAGTCATGTCAAGGTGACATATTCGTTGTTTGAGCCCGGCCATTGCAAGCATGCATGGCTTGGAACTATATGCGCTCCTTTTCTTCCGCAGTGACTGTCCAGCCACTTGGCTTGGTGAGAAGCTGGCGGACGGCATAGACTAGCTTTTTGTTGTTCTTGGGAAAAGCGAAGCTTTCGAGTGGGTTTTTTGGGGCTACAAAGGTTGCTGCATAGCGCTTCATAAGTACGGCCTCAGCGGGGGTTTTGCTGCAAGCATTTTCACGAACAAGGAGCTGTGGCCGGAGGGCGGCCAGCTGGTCAATGAGGCGCCAGCTGGACTGAGCGATGGGGCCATGCACTACGGTGACATCACTGGCATCAAGGACTTCGAGCTCTGAGAAGTGTTCGCCAAGATAACTAAGGAACAACGACACAAAGCGGGAGATGCAGTCTTGCGTCCACTCGGACTTAAAAAGCCGGCGCGTGCCGTTTCTGGGATTAGATGGGCTTATTTGCTGGAGGCTTTGGAAGGCAACGTGGATGGGCGTGAAGCTACCTGGCTCTACATGGTTGCGTTGCGTTGCTTGAGTAGCTCACGGAGAAGCTTTTGGTCGAAAATGTCAAGCAAGGCGCGAAGCATAGGGGACTTGGGCAGAGGATAAGAAAGGATTTCGTGGAGGATGTTGTTACCTGCGCGGTTTAGAGCAAGCTAGTTTGCCCTGGATTGCACAAGCTCCTCGATGGTCTCAGGCCGACCGAAGTGGCAAGCTAAAAGAAGTGGCGTGTTGCCAGTGGTTGTAGGCAGCTCGATGGTCTTAGGTAGCTCTTTGATGAGGTAGTCAACTAGATCGAGAGTAGCTTGGCAACAAAGCCGTGACTTGATGGTGTAGTGGAGAACAAAGTCGGCTAGGAGAGGCTATTAGCGAGTGTAAATTGAGGAGTGCAGCCAAGAGAAAGATAACTTAAGAGTGTTTACCACGTACCTTGATTGCGTATCCAGACGTCTAAAGTCTTCTCAAACGCGCCCTCCTTTTCTAATAGAAGCTTGAAAACTGGAGGGGCCTTTGCCGCTTCAGACGCTGGATACTGTAGATATAGTTCCCTTGGGGCTGGGGTCATGAGCCATCGGTCAATCTTTGGGCTTGAGTTTGTCGCTGCAATGAGGAGCGGACTGGATTGGATGTCGACAATACGGGCTAGGGTGGTACACTTGTTGTCAGCTCGGCTTTTACGCTTTTTGCCATACACCGTTAGACCTTGGTAAGGCCACGGCAAATCCTGAGCGTCGAGTTGGGCTGCCTTGACAAAGTGGTCAACGGGTATTCCTGCACCAGTATGAGCGACCATAGCCTATATAATGGCGATATTGTCTGTAGAAATTGCTGCGACGAAGCTGCGCTCGTTGATGTCAAGGGCACATGGCTCGCCGTGGGAGTCCTTCTCAAGCAGGGCATATTGTAGACATAGGTCTAGCAAAACTTGTTCATCACGGATAATGGCGATACGCATGGGTGTTACTGAAATGTCCCAGGCCGCGACGTTGCTTTTGTGAAAGTCCGGCTTATTGCGTCGCTATCGTTGTCTTCACTAATACCATTTTTCACATCGGCAAACCCAGTGACGAAAGAAGTCTCTTCTGATTGATCACTATCGATCAGCTCACCATCTAGTTCCGAGTCATCATCTCTATTTTCGGCATTTGCGTCTGTTTTCTCCGAAGCTTTTGGAGTGAGCCTACGCAAAAGGGCTCGACGCTGCTTCATCAACTTCTCCTGATCGGTATTCTCATTTTTAAGACTCCGGTCCATCAGTATGCGTACCATTTCGGCGTTGCTGCGCTCAGCCGCCATGTGCAGCGCTGAGCGATCATCGGCCATGCAGGGCGTGATACGAGCGCCGGCGCTCACCAATTCACGCGCAACGTCGGCTGAGGCGCAGGTGACGGCGAGTTGTAGCGGGATATGGCCGGTGCAGTTGCGCTTATTAGTGCAGGTAATGGGGCGGGCTACGCACTGCCTCTGGATCGTCGTTGGCTATGGCTTGGCATAGCAAGTTGGTGCCGTCGATGTAGGCCATATCAGTCTAGTCCTCGGCAGTCAACGGGTTAAATGAGCCGATTTGCTGGCGACCCGGGTCATCGGGAATGAAAGTAAGGGGCTTGCGAATGTAAATTTGATCTTCCAGCTCTTCGGGAGTTGTGACGGGTCGGCAATCTTCGCAGCAGTTGTTTGCCACGTCAGCAAACCGGCTAAAGAAAGCGAGGTAGCCATGAAGGTAGACCTAACAGGCTTCAGGTTGGTTCCAATTAGCGTTAGGGAAAAGATCTCGGTTGTCGCACATCCTTTCGATGGTCCTACTGTCGAAGCTAGTGAGGGTGGCACGCCTAGTGTATGTATAAGTTTTTTTGGGCATTGGTCAGCGCCGAGCCTGTCGCTTCTTGACTTATTCGCTGCGGGCTGACACAGTCGGCAGCTGTTCTAAGACCAGTAAACTGGCTAGGCTGACCGCCTGGCGAAAGCTACGCTCATAGATAGTAGGATCCACACGCGACCGATCTAGCCCAGCGCAGCAGATCTCGGCGTTGCGGTGAGAGTACTTGGACGGGCGATACTCGTACGAAGGGCTGCGCCGGCTCGCGTCAATGTGGTTGATCTGTGCGATGAAGCTACCAAGAGCTCTCGGCGTCACATAAACTTGGCTGCCATCACAGGCAGCCCCCGAGGCACTATGTCAAAGCCTGTCAGAATTCCACTGACAGACTTTTAGATACGGAGGACGATCTAGCAAGAAAGGCGGTTAGGAGGAGGTGCACAATAGCATGAGAGATTTTCACTGGGAGAAGGGGGGGCACCTGAATATGTCGGGCCGGATACTGCGATGCTAGGGTCATGGCATAGTTGGTGCGTACGACTGTGACCTTGAGCAGCACTGCATCTCTAACAGTCTGCTCAATCTGCGCAATCTTGCTCAGTGCCTGCTCAGATGTGAGGTCGTAGAGGAACAGGTCGATGTCAGACGCGGGGCAAAACCTCTCGTGGTAGTACTCACGCAGCTTTTTCTTCGACATCTACAAGTCGGGCGGCACAGGCAGTAGGCAGTTGACGACAGACGAGCCGGCAGCCACAACATTAGACCAGTCCATGTTGGCCGGCCAGCAATTGCTCAAAGAAGACAGCAAAGTTCTTGCAGAACTCAGCCAGATTGGCCACAGTAGCCGGCGAGCCATGGGGATGGCGGAGATGCGGTGGCAGAGCCACGATATAGCGACTCTTTTCGTTCGGGCTCTCGGAGGCCAGGTCAAGTGCCCGCGTTGTGCGCGGAGCGGCGGAGTGCGGGAAAAGAGGGATTACATTGACATAGGGGTTTTGCAAGACTACGTGTCCGGGAGCTTGGGCGAACAGCTTCCGCAGCTCATTCTCGTATGCGCGGTACGGCGCTAAGATGGCGCTAATGCCAATGTTTGGGTGATTAGCAATGTGCTGGATCAGCTGGATCAGCGGGACGGGGACTTGAGGCAGGCCCGACATTGTGAACTGGTAGGTTTAATGCGTAACAAGGTAGAAAAAGGATAGCAAAGAAGAGGTACATGTCAGAGAAGTAGGAAGATCATATGGGTGAGGCCGTCGTTTAATGCCCCATTTCTACTGCATATGAAACCGAGCGCCGTTTGTTCTTATTGGGTGGGCATCTGCATCTACAGCTCCTCCTCCCATGTCCTCTACTGGAATGGTCACCTACTTAGGTAGCTAGCCCCCTGTCGCCCGCCTAAAGTCTTACAGGGAGTACCTTAAGTCATAATCAGGCAAGACGAGAGTGCAGTGTAGTGCTGTATTGCCAAGTCCCAAGTCCTCCTTTCTTAACCATACGAAAGTAGACTAGATGTCTAGCCCGTTCCCCAACCTAGCCCTGCTGAATTCTTTTTACCCATCTTTAGGCATGTCTCTTTCCTTAGAACCACGGAGGTCGAAGCACGACAGGCGGCCGTTGTCATTGTAGAGCAGATCGTCTAAACACCACCCACTCATTAGCAATATGCCCCCATCATAGTTAGGCCTAGATATGTTGCACATACTTAAGTCGACCGTCGTTCGGTATAGCTGTCCAGTGGATGTGGCGCATGTGCAGGTTAGTAATGCTGATTTCAGGTTGTCATCGCGTTTGGTCATGCAGTCGTGGCACGAGTTGATAAAGAGGCCTCTATATATCGCTCGCTCCTAGTTAGTGAACTGGTTTGATGAACTCTCGGAGGTGCGGAAGCTCACTCTTTGGCAGCTACAAGCTTGCCTTGTTTGTTGGCATAGCAGTGGCGCAGTGACAGTCTTGGCTCGTTCGTTAGCAAGCCGGCTTTGCTGCTGACGTTCTCTCAGTCCGTCAAACTCACTGGCTGTAGTCGTAGTCATAGTAGTGGGGGTTGTTGTTGTTGCAAAACGTGCCAATAGTGTCACCATTTCGGATCTGCACATTCTGCCATACGCATGACCGAGCAAAACCCCTGTCATTGCCTTGAGCAGCAACTAGTGCTGGGGCCTGGAAAGCGAGAGTGGCGGTAAGAGTAGCAACAAGGAAAGTCATTGAGGAAAACATAGCGGCAGGGAGTGGACTAGAGACTAGCCTGGGATAGAAGGAAGAGAATGAAGCGATAGAAGGGAAAAAAAGGAAGCAGAAAGTCTAGATATTGATAAACAGAACAAGCTACGCAGATAGACAAGAGCATAGGGGAAGCTGGGAGGGCGAGGGCTAGCGGGCTCTGCTCTTTATACCACTTGGGTGGCTTTTCACTTGCTGGCTGTGTCAAGCTCTGCTATGGCTTGCTGTGTACACTCTCAATTTCTCAATCGTCACTGGCTCGTAGTCAATTGTCTCGGACGTCTATGGGACTCCTCGACTCTGTGACGCCGTGTGTCTTTGGACTCCTGGGCTTTTGCCAAGTATTGATCCCTCTTCTTGCACAAGGCGGTGTCTGCTTAGCCTGCCTAGACAGTCTCCGGAACAGCGGTTAAGGCGGTCCGGTGGAGAAGGGATAAGGCTGTCATCTTCTTTGTCTCCTCTCCCTCTCCTTTGCCTTGCAAATATGCTAGTATGCTATGCTATCCGTTTCTCCGTGATCCCTCTGCGTAGACGTCTCCTTTTCTGTCCCTCCACCCAATATTGTCCCAAGTCCCAATGAGTCTCTCACGACGGGCCACCATATCATTGGCCAGCACGTTACCGGGTCTGTGTTCTCCTTTGCATTGGTCTTCTCGCCCTTGTCTCTCTCTTGCCTTTATCTGTGTCACCCTCACGCTGCAGACCGTCACACGATACCCTGTCGTGTAGTACAGCCTGCCCAGACTGAGACCTTCCTCCTTAGTTCCTTAGGCTTAGACTCAGGCTTAGACTATGACGCTCGTCTGGTTCTTCTCCTTCCTTTCCTAGACTTCTCCCATTGGTTTTCTAGTGCATCAACTGCACGTTTAATAAGCCACAGGATCTCGCGGTACCGTGCAGCCAGCCGTTAGAAAGAAGTAAAGAAAGAAAAATAGGAATTGAAAGGCTGTCTCACATCTTGGCATATGGAAGATTGTTCTTGGGCACTTGGTCCCTACCCCCGGCTTAGCTCAGGCTCAGATCAAGACACATGGGTCGCTATACCTTGTCACCCCCCGTTCTCTATTTTCATGTTCATGTTCGGACCGCAGCTGAAAATCTTTGCTAGCTCTGCAACGTGCTACGTAGCTTGGACAACCCTGAGTCTCGCCCAACCTGGTGACTTGAACAGGCGAGGTGCCGTGTAAGTCGAGATTAGGGTTATTTCTGTGTATCAAAACCCTAAAGAGCTCACTACTTGAGCTTACTCTAGCTTGTTCTACCATCCGTTCGCGTTCATGTTGGCGGAAAAGCTGAGCTCATGAAAAAGGGGGGAAGAAAAGGCTTTTTCTGGTGCTGAAAATCGAAGCTAAGCCGAAAGTGCAAAAGAAAAAGGAATGCGCCAAGCTTTTGCTAGAGGAGCTTGACCAAAGTTAGTGACGACATGAGCGGAGGATCGAGTACCAAGGGCTGCTAAAATGAGGCGGGTTTCATACTGTACTATCCTATAGGGAGTTGCCTAGCTTGCACAGTGCAGAAATCCCCACTTGCTGCTATCCATCTTGTACTTTTGGTCGCTTTTCTGTTTCGCTATTCACTTCTTGTCACAGTCCCTTGATCCCAGCCCGTCAAAGCTCCTCCAAATGGCTTAATGTCCAGCCAAACACGAGGTGATCTGCTTGTCCTTGGCTTTCTTCTTCTTTTTTTTCTTTCGCCTAACCTTTGCGAAACAAAATCAACAAAGAAAGCGCGCCGTCCTGCTGGAAAAGCCTGAGGGCCACACATAAATCAAGACACGGCACGGCACATTTGTTCTAGCTGGCGCCTTGACTTTTCCCTTTCACTTTTATTGTCCGTTTTTTTTGGGGTCCTCTTCGCTTATTTACTTTGCTGTCTTGTTCTTGTTTTGCTTCCCTTGTGCATTGGGATCGAGTTTCACTGGCTTTATCTTGCTCCAAAGTAGAGACCTGTCCTTGTCCCTTGCCCTTGCCCCGGCCCGTCCCCGTGTCTATCTTATATACCCCTCTCACGACGTGTCTGTGGTTTCAAAGCTCCCATAAAGCAACTTTCGAGCCTTCGCTGTTCCACTTGCCCGAGGCCTTTGCTGCCACTTCTCTACCATGTCACACTATGCGCGACCAACAGCCAGTTCAGGCATCCATGCCAGCGCTACCGATCCGAACCCCGATCTTGACTCTTCCGATGACGAACAACCGGTGCACTACCGCAGCAAGCGCCACGGCCCAGGAGCTCACAATGAGGGGCCGCATGCAGACAGTCATACCTCTGCAACGCGCTGGCGTCACCAAGAGTCTAGCTCGTACGCGCGCCATGCAGTACCACGTGACTTGGGGGCGCCACGCAGCACCAACGACCTCGCAGACTTTCTCAATTCTAGCCGCATTGAACCGCCGGCCAATGCTAATGGAAACAGCGGGACTGCGCACCAGCCAATTCAGCTACCGCCGGGCATTGCGGCACCTCTCGAATCGCAAGACCCAACACAGGTTCTCTGTGGGCCTATGATCAACTACCGTGGCATGGCTGATAACGGATGCTGGCTAGGCAGTGTGCTAGTCGTCACGTGTGGCGGTGGTGCGACGGTAGGAAATGCGCCACGTCTGGCGTTGACGGCTGTGATGCCACCAAGGACGGCTGGCCCGCAGATGCCAGAGATGTTGGGCACATGTTTGTACTCAGACCCGCGATGCACGTTCTGGCAGTTTTCGCTCGAGGTGCCACTGCTTGAGGTAGCGACGCGCTGGCGCTATGAAATGCCAGAGCTTCATGCCAAAGGTAGCAAGAACCTCCCAGCACGCGAGTTTTATGTGCCGGCAGCGACAGAGTGCATGCGTAGCATGTTCTTTTCATGCAATGGCTTTAGCATTGGTACTGATGAGCAAGCCTGGAGCGGGATTGCGTTGTGGAACGATGTGTTGAGGCGGCATAAGCAGGAGCCTTTCCATGTCATGTAAGTTGTCGTTGTTGGGATTTCTCGGGCTTCCTTCTCACGTCACGCTTCATCCTGCTTTTAAACTAACTATTTTTTCCCTCTTGTAGGATTGGTGGTGGCGACCAGATATACAACGATAGCATCCGTATTAAAGGTCCACTGCGCGAGTGGACGCAAATATCCAACCCAAAAAAGCGTCGCGACCACGACTTTTCTGACGACTTCCGGCGCAAGTGCGACAACTACTACCTAGAAAACTATATTTCGTGGTATAGCAGAACCGAGTTTGCCGAGGCCAATAGCCAGATCCCCCAGCTGAACATTTGGGACGACCACGACATCATCGATGGATATGGCTCGTACGTTGATGAATTTATGCGCTGCGACATGTTCCGCGGCATTGGTGGCTGTGCTTACAAGTATTACATGCTGTTCCAGCACCATCTGCCGCCGCCACGCTATTCGTACACCACCGACAAGGCTGGCCCTGAAATTCAGATGGCCAATGTCTATGTTGCTCCATTGGACAACAATGTGTCGAGCATGTATATTCGGGGGCCCAAGCCTGGAGTACGTAAAGAACCGACTAACAGCCCTGTCGATTGCTTTGTTAGCACACTAGCGGATAACACCTACTGACATCCTTTTGTAGCCGTATATTGAGCAGCATGCGTACCACATATATGCCTCTCTTGGCCCTAGAATGGCCATAATGGGGCTCGATGCTAGAACCGAGCGTACACGACATCAAATAAATTTCCCTGAAACCTATGACCTACTCTTTGATCAACTGCGGAATAAACTCGCCACTGCGAGAAACCAAGGCGAGCCGATTAAGCACCTACTTTTCCTGCTTGGTATCCCCATTGCCTATCCCCGCCTTACCTGGCTTGAAAACATCTTCCGCAGCCCAGTTATGGCACCTGTCAAGGTGCTGAACCGACACTTTGGCGTTGGTGGCAGTCTGTTTAATCAATTTGACGGTAACATTGATCTTCTGGATGATTTGGATGACCATTACACAGCCAAAACGCACAAGCTGGAACGGCGCGAAATGGTTGAACGCTTGCAGGCGATTGCAGCTGAGTTTTCAGTGCGCGTGACATTCCTTGGTGGCGACGTTCACCTGGCGGCTATGGGGCGGTTCTACTCCAACCCCAGCCTTAAAATACCTGCAGAGCGTGACTTTCGCTTCATGCAAAACGTCGTGTCCTCGGCAATTGTCAACAAGCCGCCGCCGCAGGCGGTGGCCAACTTGCTCGCTAAACGCAACAAAATCCACCATCTCAACAAGGAGACTGATGAAACTTTGTTGAATATGTTTGACCGCGACCCGGGCTCGACGGCATGTACGTCCAAGAACAACCATTGTACGATGCCCAGCCGCAACTTTTCTATCTTGACAGAAAATTCGCCGATACGAGGCATTGCACAAAACGGCTATGGATACCACCACCCGCCTGCGTCAAACGCTCCAGCCACCACCCAAGGCAGCAAGTTCGAGGGCGTTAGCGGCCACGGGCCCATGTGTGAGGATGAGTTTGGTGCTGGAACACAGCACAAGGCGGCTGACTTCAACGCGCATGGCAAAGGCTCAGACAGCAGCCTGGATGTGGTCATATATGTAGAGATGGAGCAATCAGATCGGGAAGGCCACACATGCGGCTATGGAGTGACGATACCGGCGCTCGAGTACCGGGGCCCGGTGCCCAATGTATGGCAGACGCCGTTCCCGTCGTCGGAGCTGCATCACGAGAGCCTTCACCGGTCAAAGCGGAGTGCGCATAGCCACAGCGACAGCAGTATGACGGGTATTAGTGATTGATGTGTTTGTTGATGAAGCTAAGCTGAGAAGATGGTGAGGAGAAGGCAATGCGGGCGCTTCTTGGAAGCTGGGGGTCACGTGATGCTCGCATTTTGCATCTGTGCTTTGCTCCTTCCCGCTGGGAATCCTTCAGCTGTGAGTGGTGGTCATGTGGGGTTGAGGATGTTTGCTTTCTGCTGGGCCTGGGTATACGAGCCGACGTTGTTATGGGTTGTGCTTCTAAGCGTCTTGGTTTCTATTCCATACTCTCCCTACCTAATCTATTTCATTGTTGTACCTCATTGCTTTGCGACATCGCGGCTGTTGGCTATGCCTGAGAGCCTACGCCCTTGTTGTGAATGTCACGTGCCACATAGGTGTTTGCAGCTTGTCGCTCCTGCAAGCAAAAAAAGGCGGGGCTTTGCATTCTGCACCCCCCAAAGCCGTGATATGCCGCTCCAAGGATCGTGAAGGTCTCTGGTAGAAGCCAAAGGAGCAAAAATATAGAGAGAACAGGTCGCTGTAAACCGTCAGCCGATTTCGGATTTTTCACCATTGGGGACAAGTAGCGAATTTATTGTATTTTATTACGTGCTGCTACGTACAGACTCCAGCGTTTTGGGAGCTTCTCCACTAAAAAGTACTTCGATTCTTAGGCCGTGATAAGCCGGCGTTTCTATTGGTGAAGCTTGCTTGTGTTGGAGCTTCACACTGACGACAAAGTAAAAGGGAGAGCTACGGCTACTAATCCGAGGCTGCATTTTTGTAGCTTGTTTTCTTCTTTTCTCTTTATCTTTTCCCTTTTAGCTGCAGGTCTCCTTCTCTTTCTTGCTTTTTTCTCTTTGTTCTTGTCGCACACCATAACTACCAAGTCTCTTCCAAAGTTACCCCAACAGGCCTGCCTTCTTTTTCTCCCTTCGCATCCTAAGCCCATCTCCAGCAATGGCACCCTTTACTTCGCGATCTGCCTCATTGGTAGCTTCTAGACTCAGTCTCCGTGCGACTACCTCTTCGGTATCTAAAGCTACCTACGCTACCTTTGCTTCATTCCAGACTCCTGCTGTGGACAACGAGCCCAATGTACGCCTTACACCTGTCCTTATCTGTCGTGATCAATGTCTTGCGTTGACTTGCTAACAGCTAATTGGCAATTGGAATAGCACCACTATGCCCCCGGATCTTCCCAGCGTGCTGGCCTCACCGCTGCTGTTGAATCCCTAGACAAGAAGCTCCCCCTTAAGGTTCCTATTGTCATTGGTGGCAAGCATATCACCTCCTCATCTACCCAGAAACAGGCCAACCCTGCCGACCACTCCTCCACTGTTGCCGAGTACTCGACTGCCTCTGCCGCCGATGTTTCCACTGCTATCGATGCTGCTCTGGCGGCCCGCGAATCATGGGCCAACCTCCCATTCGCCGACCGTGCTGCTGTTTTCCTCAAGGCCGCAGATCTGGTCTCCACCAAGTACCGCTACGAACTCATGGCTACTACTATGCTAGGCCAGGGCAAGAACGCCTGGCAAGCTGAGATTGATACAGCCGCCGAGTTGGCCGACTTCTTCCGCTTCAACGTCAGGTATGCTACAGAGCTGTATGCTCAACAGCCTAAGCACAACTCACCTGGTGTTTGGAACCGCGTCGAGTATCGACCGCTTGAGGGCTTTGTCTATGCTGTGACACCGTTCAACTTTACTGCTATTGCTGGAAACCTCCCTGGCGCCCCTGCCCTAATGGGCAACGTTGTTGTGTGGAAGCCTTCGGACTCTGCTATCCTCAGTAACTGGCTAGTTTACAAAATCCTCCTTGAAGCCGGTCTGCCACCCAACGTCATTCAGTTCGTGCCAGGCAACGCGGTAGAAATCACCGAGACAGTTCTCAAGCACCGACAGTTCGCTGCTCTGCACTTCACCGGTAGCACAGCTGTGTTCCGCAAGCTCTACGGCGAGATTGGCCAGGGCATTTCCGAGGGCCGCTACGTGTCATACCCGCGTGTAGTGGGTGAAACGGGTGGCAAGAACTTCCACCTGATCCATGGGTCTGCTGATATCGACAACGCCGCGCTGCAGACAGTACGTGGTGCATTTGAGTACCAGGGCCAAAAGTGCAGCGCTACATCGCGGCTGTATGTGGCTAAGTCAGTGTGGCCGGCGTTCCGCGAAAAGCTTGTGGCCCACACCAAGAGCATTGTGCAGGGCGACCCACGCACGGCAGCTAGCTTCATGGGCCCTGTGATCCACAGCGGGTCCTTTGACAAGCTGGCTGGCGTGATTGACGCTGCCAAGGTTGATAGCGAGCTGAAGCTCCTGACAGGCGGCACCTACGACAAATCCAAGGGCTTCTACGTTGCGCCAACCATCTACGAAACATCGAGCCCAACCCACAAGCTGCTCAGCACGGAGCTATTTGGGCCCATTCTGACGGCATACGTCTACGACGACGCGGCTCACGATGGACTTGAGCGGGTGTGCAAGCTGATCAACAGCACAGGCGAGTATGCGCTCACGGGGTCCGTCTTTGCGGCGGATCGCGAGGTGGTGCGGTTTGCCGAGGACCGTCTGCGCGACTCGGCAGGTAACTTTTACATCAACTGCAAGTCCACTGGTGCTGTGGTCGGCCAGCAGCCCTTTGGCGGCTCACGGGCGTCGGGCACCAACGACAAGGCGGGCAGCCAGACGCTGCTAGCACGGTTTGTCAGTATGCGCAGCATCAAGGAGGAGTTTATGGCCACTACCAAAGTGGTTTACCCGTCGAACGAGTAGGCTAGATGAAAAGGCGCTTGTTTGTTATCATGGGAGTGGTTCTTCAGTTGGGCGTAGTTGCGCATTGGGAAGCGCTGGTCTTTGCTGTATTGTAATTTTCTCTTTTTATACGTTATTTTATCTTGGTTTTTCATTTCCTTTTGCCATTTTCCATCCACCAACATTCTAAACCGAGCACGTGCGCACTCCGATGAGCTCTTGTGCTTCTGTGCAAGACAAGCGAATAGGTGGGGTTAGAAGAAGGGGGGGAGGATTGAAGTAAAAGAAAGCCAATGTCTAACGAGGGGAATTGCCCACGTGGTGACGGTTCAGATAGAGGGCAGGAAAACACAAAGGAAGCCTGGAATAGAGAAGTTACAGGACAATACAGGAGGCAAAATGCTCGTGCCCATGCGAGGAGAGGTTTGATGTACATACAGGCAATAGTACAGCCTAAAAGAAAAAAAAATCAATCGGTAAAATAACAATCAAATCACACCTATTATTATCGCTGCTTCCCAATTTGCAAGCCATGTGGTGCTTTGGCGCCCTATGATTCGCTGACGCTCTCTTGCATGTGATTGGCCAGCTCTAGGGGTTAAGCACTCTTTGCTCACTGATAATCTCGAGACGTACCAACCAGCTTTACAAACTGAAGAAGTCCAGTGTGCAGAGCGTAAGGATACTTGGAGGGCCAGCTAGCCGACGAAAACTCACACATCACGCTCACATATACTGGAATAACCATCTGACTTACCATCAGTACCTGGTGCCCCTCCTATCTCTTCTCTCCTCCCTCCACGTCCCGGATGCCATGTTCTCTTCCTAAAGCTATAATTGGTCCCTTGTCACTGCCGGTTTGTCAATACACAAATAACTAGGCCTTTGTTTTGTCTAGGCCATCCTTCCTACCCCCCCCCCCCCAAAGTTCTTCCCTTGTTCTGTATCAAGACAAGCTCAATACTCAACTTAAACCAATTTATTCTGTCCATCCTTGGCCCAATACACGCCATACAACTAGACACTTGTGTTGAGCGCACGTTTTGGCTGGAGCTCGGCCTTGTCCTTGCTTCAGTGCATGTAGCTTGTGCTTAAGGAGAGCGAAATCTTGGACTGTGGTGTCTGCTACTACTGGCACGCTGTCCTTTCCCATCTTTCTTTTTTTCTTCTCCCTCTTGTCGTTTTACTCTTGCCTTCTTCTTTTATTCTCTCCTTTATATTCCCGCTGCGCTCGCTGTGTCTTATACTGCCGACTTGCAAAAAGAAAAAAGACTTGCTGGCTTCTTCCGCCTCACCTACTGTCACCATTCACTACTGCCAATCCGTACCATACAGCTCAAAATGCCCCATCCAAATCTTCCTCTCACCCCATCGTCAACAGAAATCAGAGGCAAAGATGACGTCAGTCACATTGCATGTTTGCAGTTGGCCTTTGAACTTCCCCCACCCGCAATAGCTCAGGCAGACCCGTCCATAGCGGAGCCCTCAGAAGTTGCGCCATCACTGCCCCCTCTCCCCTCTTCCACGAGTCACAAACACAGCATAGGCCTCATGGCAACATACACATACCCCGTCCAGCCCGCCGAAGCTGTCAAATCTCGCAAGCGTGTGCCGCAGTCCACCAGCCAATTGTATACCACCACCGCAACTGCTAAAAGCGCCTTTGCTCTCCCTCCACCGCCAACGTTGACCCGCAAAATCATTCAGATGAAGCCCAAGCCACGCGGTCAGAGTAGTTCTAGACAAACTAAGGCCTTGTCAAGGGCAGCTTCCAAGGGCACATCAACAGATCTAGAGTCCGTCGTAACTCCGATAGAGGCGACAGCAGCTTGTACTAGCCCCGGAGCCAGCCCCGGTGGCACCTCTGGTGCTGCGGTCGAGTTAACCTCTGCCTCTTCTGCACCACAGCCAAAAAAGAAGCAACCTGCCGTTGCAAATGCCGCTGCTGGGCGCAAACAAGCGCGTAAAACAGCTCACAGTCTAATAGAGCGGCGAAGACGCTCAAAAATGAACGAGGAGTTCGCCGTTTTGAAGGGTATGATCCCTGCTTGTACTGGCGAGATGCACAAGCTAGCTATCCTCCAGGTACGTTCTAACTATAGTCTATATAACAAACCTAGATGGTCCTAAACACACGCTAACAGCCATACTATAGGCTTCCATTGAGTATGTCCGCTATCTTGAGAACTGCGTATCACAGCTTAAGGCTCAACATCAAGCCAACACGGGCGCCTTCCCAGCCCCGCCCCCTCCATTAGAAGCCTTTGACTTACCACCACAACGATGCCACGAAGATGAGGACGAAGACGACAACGACGACAACGACAACGATAATGACAACGAGGCCGGTACCAGCACGGGCTCTGTAGTCCATTTTAGCACAGGCCCTGTGAATGACATCGACATGGCAGACTCGTATTCCTCTACCGCCTCAATATCAACTACCGATTATCAGCGTGGCAGCTATGTATCATCCACCATATCGCCAAGCTTTGAGCCCCAGCAGTACCCCATGACCCCAAGCTGCACAGGGCTCCCAGGCCTAGCTCTCACTGGTCTCACTATGCCAACCTACACCACTCTTCCAAGCTCAGCGACGACAAACCCCGCTTTACATTCCCAACGCGATGGGAAGGACCCAGATCACGAGGCAACAGCAGCACTATTGATGCTAACTAACGACCGACGGGGAGATGTTGAGACGCAGTATGGCAGTGGAAAACACCAGAAAGGTGGGAGCGGGCGAGGCATGTCAGTGCGGGATCTATTAAGCTCATGAAGAGGCATAATGCACTCGGCTTTTGGGCGATATGGCGAAATCACCAATAAGAAACGGACAGCCTAGTAGCACAAGAACGCCCTCAGTATTAAGTATTGAACGCTAGATAATGCCTTCTTACTCAACTACGACTTTTATAGAAGAGCCTAGGCCAATGCTCATGCTATAGATATATTTGGCCACTGGTACATTATTAATGAGATATGCAATGACCTTTCTACACCGTGGGAGTCTCAGTCTCGTGTATGTACTTATTTGCAAGATGCTACATAAGAGCAAAGCCTCGTCACATGAAAGAACCAATCCCGTCGTACGGTTTTTATTTATTTATTTCTCCTTTTTACACATTTACCATAACCTGGCTGCTACAAAAGGACAAAGGGGGGAATAGTTACTCCAATATTCCCCATCGCATGTTCGCTGCTGTTGTGGCACCCGAAGCTTAGGCATAGTAATGCACAACAGCAATGCCTGCCTTCCGCAATAGGCCTCCATTGATACATAGGACATCTTTCTTTTCCTTTTGTTCTTGTCGTATCATTCATGCAACCTCTCCCTGTGTGCCCTTTTCGTGTGTCCTTTGCGTTCTTTGGGAGCCTGATCTTTACCAAAGAGCTTCACGGGGAGCAATCGCGACTCAAACGCAACCACACAACACCCAATAGCTACTGCACCGCACTGCGCGTTGTGGGCTGCTAGCATGATGTCTTCCCTCTTTAGCACTGCTGCTCTCCCCAAGCGCAAAAGCAAAAATCACCAGGCTAGCGACTCTACTGCCAATCCTACTGCTGGCAACCCCAATAAGCCCCCTTATCGTGAAGTTCTCTATGACAACGCTGGCTCTCCGATTCTCGCGCCTGATGCTGATGACATTATTGACGGACTCGATCTCCCCAACGACAGTCCTCTTCATCAACATCTGCAGGGCACAGTAGGCCCGCGGCCAAACTCCACGTGGACTTACAGCGGTACCACGGCCGCTACCACAGCTAGTGCACCGGACAGTGTAGTTGGCGAAGGTAGCAAGAAGAGGCGGGGGAGGCGGAACAGAAAGAAGCGCAGTCACAAGGGCGCTGAAACACAGGAGAACAGCGCCAGCGCCATCGAATCAGAGCCAGACCTTAATACAAGTAGACCGAGCTGCAGCTGCAGCAGCAATCATGCCAATTACCAACAGCACACACCAGGTCCGCTATCGCACCAGGCATATAAGCCTTCAGTGCACCCATTTTATGATCCAACGTCAAAGGGCCCCCATGCCAACAAGGTCAAAGCAAAAAAGAGCAAATCCGTCCAAAGTAAGGAGGCTGAAGACTCAGAGAAGCAGCCGGTCAAATTGAGGTTGGGTCTTAATCTCAAGCTAGACCTGGAGCTTAAGGCAGAAATTGAGGGTGATATCACTATATCACTGAGGTAGGCTCTCCTTCCTGATCTCCCCTAGATATCATATCGACTAACCATCTTGTTTCTCGGCTCATACTTTACAGTTAGCTAGCTTCAAGATTCCCTCCGTGCTACGCCTTATTCGCGCAATAACACGCATGCCCTCTCTTTGATTTGTTGTTCTTACAGTGCTAAAACCACGCCAATCAAGCCCAACTCTCCGCAAACCCATCTCAAGTCACAGCGAAGGCCTCGGATACACCATTCGCGAGCTACCATTTCTACACATAGGCGCCACTTGCTCCTACTAGTTCTAGGCACGGAAAGCAGGCCTCGTCAGTACTGACAGGTATATAGCTATGGTCGGGCTATTGGCTCCAAACTTTTCGGTGGGACTTATGGTTAGGAGAGTTATGATGGAATATCTAAGGGGCGAGAGCCGGCAGATATACAGAGCGCTTCTTTCTAGTTTTTCAAACGCTACAATAAGATAAATCGTGCCCAGTATCTCGAATCATACCAGCCACATAGACAAGCGAAAAGCTTGATGTACAAGAATGCAGCTTGATATATCCACTACAAACCGACGCCCTCCATCTTTTCTGAGAAACCTAAACATATTTTATTGCATTGCTGCATACAAACAAACGAAAATATCAAAGCTGTAAAGACGACAATAACCGAGAAATCACTAATCCCAGTCTCTTAGGCAGCGTATTTGCGTTCCTAACGCTTAAGACGTTGCCGCGCGAGATCGTCTAGGGCATCCTTAACTAAGAACCTAAACGTTGTAAATGTTAGTGAACGAACGCAGAAATAACAGGGAGTAAAAGGCCAATGCCAACCAGAAGACTTACTTGTACCACAAAACAGCCGGGAAAATGGTTCCCAGGTGCCATAGACTATGTGCATCTACACTCCGTGCCAGCGGTTCGAAATCTAGCAATTCTAAGCTCATGACCATCATGACCCAGGCAACCGTGAGACCGGGCCATGTCGCCCAGAGGTTCCCCGTGCGGCGGTAGGCAGCAACACTGAACCATGTCCAAAGCAGGTTCTGCACAATGCCAACCGCGACGTTGGCTGCCATATTGTATGTATAGTCCCAGCGCACCAATTTGAGGTAGCCCACGTGGCCAGCATACAAAGCCAAGCAAAACAGAGTCCAGGCCCTGCGGATGCTGCGGTACTGGCGCTCAGGCCGGTCAAGGCGGAAAAAGCGGATAACGGTGTAGTACATGCCGTACAGCACGGAGGCTCCGGCAGCAAAATAGTCGAGCTGTTCAGTGGCGCGAAAGTCTCGTGTGTGGAAGATAGTGCTGAAAATCCATGAGGCCATGCTGAAGTAGGCTAAGCCCTCGTAGTACTTGCGCAGCGGGTACTGCTCGGGGATGTAAGTACGTAGAGCCTTAAGGCCACGGTGGTGCACGACGAAGTTGCCAATGCTGCAGAGCACGCTAAATGGCTCCTGCATGCCCAGCAGGCGCCAAAAGGGCCATTTGCCATGGAATTGGACTACGGGTTCGTTATTCGCCTTTCGCTGATCTGTGATGATGTGCTGGCATGTATAGTCGCATTCAGAAGGGCAGTTCCAAAGGAGCACACGGTGCAGTAGCGGGATCGGGGTTACGGGGGAGAAGCCATCAGAGCCGCAGTTTTCCGTGATGCATATCTACAGCGGAGGTCAAGTCAGTAATAAATCGCGAAGTTTCAGGAGACGGTTAACGTTGAAGGTTCCTACATTAACACACTCGCCAAACTCAGGCAGCCGGTCGCCAATTGAAGCTCGTGCGACACCAGCAAGCATCGCCATAGCCAGAGCTGTAGCGAAAATCGATCTATCGTGCCGCATTGTTTCCGATTCTCGGGATTTTGTCGCGGGGTGGTGGGAGTTTGGTGTCGGGAGTCTCTCTTATCAGGCGTAAAAGTTATGTGTATGGCAAAGACATGTAGACGAGGCTAGGGATTGTATTTAATTATGCTTCATGAACAACGTGAAAATATAACTCTGGCATGAATAAAGGAAAGGGCCAAGCAAATGAGGGGAAGAAAAAGAAGAAAGAAAATACATATGAATTGGCCAGGTTGCCAGTGTTGTAGAGAAGGTTTACAAGTTCAAGAGAGTAAATGCTACCAAGCAAAAAAAGAGCAAATAGAAGACAGAAAAGCCCCCTGATCAAAGTTTAATTGAAGCTACGAAGGAAATAATGACCTTGATTGAGGGGTAGTTTTCAGGCGTCAATTTAGCATGTGAGCCCAGTTAACCCCAATATCAGGCGCAAGGCCAACAATTGTACCCCGCAAGCTTTCACAATCATAAGAACCGTCCTCTTGTCGTAATTCATCTTCATAAATAACCGCCTATTTATATCCGCTCGTGACTATGCATTGTCCACGTCCACTCTACCAAAACATATTCCTGTTCCCAATCAAGTGGTATCTGCTCTAACATTCATCCAGCCAGTCCCCTGTTTTGCTACTATCCCTCTTCCCCCTTCACCCTTCGTCACATATTAATCTACCTCTAGGAACAAATTCACCAAGCATCCCCTTGCCAAGCGGCGACACCGTGGTCAAATCAAGAAAGCCCCTTCGATGCCATACCCCGAATCCCACTTGATGCCGGAATTCAAGGCCGTTTAGAGTAGGAGTACGTCTCCGCAGTGTACATCGGAGAACTATATTTGATTCATAGTTGCCAGAAAGGTCAATTGCGATGTCCGTCTGCTTGGTTTTTTTGGCTTTGGATGCAGAGCGTCGGCTTGAGTGTTCGGTGTGTCAAAGCTCTCACATAAAGTCGTCACTATACAGTAATTAGTTGTCTACTCCGGCATATGCCACCTCAGAGGCAACAAGAAAACAGGAAGCAACTTACTCGCCAAATTCATCTTCGTACGTGTTCGTGTCAGTAGTGCCAGGGCGGCTAGCGTTGAGAGAAGTCTTGGTCTTGGCAGCCTTAGACTTCTTGCCACCCTTCTCGGCAGCCTTCTCCTCACGCATCTTCTCGTTGCTCAGCGCTGTCAACGTGCTAGCAATCTTCTTGATCTGATCGCTAGCCAGATCGCGAGCCAGCTGCTTGGTGAACTCCTGCAGGAACAAGTTGTAGTGAGGCTTTTTAGAAGACTGCGATAACAAAGGAGCCAAGGTATTGCGCAGGGTCTCAAACTGCGTCTTAGTCATGGGGTTAAACAGCGGCATCTTGGTCATGTCGACAGTCGAGGTCGGGTTGTTGGCATCGGTAACGACAGCTGTGCCAATCGTGGCACCTTTACGGTTAGGGTTGATTCCAATAGAACCAAACAAATCCTCGGCGTGGCTAAGGTCAGCCTCCTTTTCGGAGCGACGGAGACGCGCACGGCGCTCAGCCTCATCTTCGTAGTCCTCGAAGTCGTCGCCAGCTAACTCAGCAGCGCGCTGGGCCTTCAGCTGGGCAATGCGCTGGGCCTTGGATACTTTGGGCTTGGCAGCCTCGGTGGCCTTCTTGGCCTCGGCCTCGGCTGCCTTCTTTGCCTTTTCCTCTTCGTCTTCCGAGTCCTCATCCCAAGCATCGGCAACCTATGTGACAAGAAGAGAGTAGCCAGATTGTTAGCGTACTGCCTCTCGTAATCTTCCTATAGAGTATGGGCAGCAGGTTTCAGCACGGGGCGAGGGGCAAGTGGACTCCCAATGTCGAGATACAGGGCGCACAACATAAATGAACTTATAATCGGCCGTTACGTACATCGCTATCGCCACTTTCTTCATCGTCAAACTTAGCCCCACGGCGGATGGGAGCAACGGGTGGGGGAGAATGAGGGGCGCTGGTAACACCCTCCTCTTCGTCATCTAGGATGATAGTATGTGGTTAGTCCAGCACAGCCAGACAGTGTCGGAACACCTCAGAGTGTACGAAGCAGTCGCTTGGAAATCAAACTGCAATCGAGAAATTCCATTTATTTGCACCAGCGGCCTTTTCTGCAGCCGTAGTCGCAATTATCTCAGGTGCAGTGGACTCAAAGGCCGAATGAAAGAAAAACTTACCCCACTTGGGCGCCATGATGTCACTTAATAAAGAGTATCAAAAGGGGAAAAAATGAAGGAGAATTATTGTCAACGAGATGTTGTTTGTTCGGGCTAGGAAGGATCGTGAGTTTGATTTATTCAGCGGATGTTCAAAAGATCAGAATTCTCATAAGTGTTTAGGAGAGGAAACGGGAATGCCTAATATGAGGTCCAGTCTAAAATTCTTGTGGGCTCGTGTACGGTGCGGATTGTATAACGTACATGGCTACTTGGCGTTGCTTTATGGTCACGTTGCACAGTACGTAAAATTTTATGAGATGAAAAGAAAAAGCCATATTTATAGTGGGCTCTTCTTTTCGTGGAACATTTAGGAACTTCACGGCTGTCTACAGAACGTTTACCAACTGCCTACCTAGAGACACCAGGTCACACACCTCTGTAGTAAGTGAGAAAGGACTAC
The DNA here is from genome assembly GCA_038382965.1 of Ceratocystis huliohia. NCBI lineage: Eukaryota > Fungi > Ascomycota > Sordariomycetes > Microascales > Ceratocystidaceae > Ceratocystis > Ceratocystis huliohia. The sequence goes on along the minus strand of JAXCEX010000049.1, from coordinate 34,284 downwards.
ATTACAGGTCGTTGTCAACCGTTCTGTTGTTACCAGCATTACCGCTACCCCCAAGACCTGCCTGCCCAGACCATCTCAGCCATTTCGCATAGGACCAAAAAGTAACACCAGAGCCGTAGCGCTCCAATATGTAATGATTATCTCCGATACGGGGAATCGAACCCCGGCCTTCTCGGTGAGAGCGAGATATCCTAGCCCCTAGACCATATCGGATTTGTTTTTTTGACCTGGTGCCCAGTCACTAATCGGGAATCAGAAACCTTTCAACTCCTCCGCAGAAAAGCGGGTCGTTCTGGGGGACGCCCTCGGGCGATGCCGAGTTGAAGAACCTCCCGGTGTTTACACTGGGCCCACAAGGGTCAAGGGAGGCTTCTGAAGCTCATGCACACCCGCAACCGCTGACTGCCCAAGAACGGCCCCAGATGACGACATCATCCCCAGCTGGTCTTGCCCGGAATATTCCGTCGTATTATTGTGTAGAATCAATCAGGTAGACGTTGAATAGTACATACATACATACAGTAGAAAAGCGGGCTGAGCATGCGGAGCTACCCTAGAGATAGGACACATAGATCTAGGCTAGGAAAATGTATCGAGGTGCGTACAGAGACTACTAAATGACGAGAATACTAGTAGAAGAATATAAGTGCCGTTGTTCCCAGGCCATGTAGGCCTAGGAAACGAACAGGCCGACGCGCCAGCAAAAATAGAGTGTCATGGAACGAATCTAAAACTCCACATCAGACCAGCTAGAGCACAAAGATAGAAGAGAAACCAACTATGTGCCAGTAGAAAGAGCTGGAACAATATAGTCCACTTGGAGACACCCCCTCTGCCTCCATTCCGTGTGCCCAGCTACAAGAGCCTTGACAGGGCAAAACTAGAACATGTCCTAGCAGCCATAACAGGTCATAAAGGTTTCGATTAGCACCATGACTTCTCCAGTCATGGGTTTTCGCGCAGGTTTATCTACTACAACCGGCCGAAAGAGCGGGGCCACTGGTGTATACGCAAGACTCTGCTGAGACTCTGGAGCTAGAGACTTGCGGACAAGCTGCTCAAAGATACGAAAGCAACAAAGTATGTGACTGGTGTACGATATCAGAACTTCAAGAACCTTCACCAGAGATGAAAAGCGCAGCCTGCACTTACAAACGACGCTTTTTCCGTTGAAAAAATGAACATAAGCAACGAGGAGAATGATAGCAGGGACAATGAATGGGTGAGAGAGTGTGAGGATGTGACGGGAGAGTGGCAAGGAAGGCAAAAAGAGAACAAGCTCAGAAGGAGGTGTCGAGAGGGCACTGAGGAGAGATCTTAAAAGCCCTTTCTCCTAACGACCAGAAGTTAATTAAAAATACGACAACCGCTTCACTGAGTTAGGGACAAAACCGACACACTCTCCCAGGGCCAATAACCGTTCGCCTGTTAAACGCCTAGCAAGGAAACTAGATCCCAAATGAGAGGAGCCGTGTAGACACATGAATAAGGATAGGTGTTAGGCCTTGTTTTTCTTTGTATTGCTCCACGTTTCCCTTCTTTGGCACCAGTGTCGCATTTTCTCTTTCTCCTCTTTGCCCATGATGATTAGATGGAGAAGGCAAGCAACAACCTCGCTTGGAAGTAATTCGACTTTTCCCATAGAAGCTCTATGATAGGCCTTGCAGAGTATTAATTCGGTCCGATCCTGTAGCCAACCGGCGTCGTTTAATATTAGTAACTCTGACAGCATAGAATATATTCGGGTTTAGGTTCAAGATCATAGCGTGTCAATCAAGCAACTTCAAATAGTATAAAACCCTTTTTTTTTATATTAAGAGATAGATGAGAAAACTAGAAAACAATCTTGACAAAGGAAAAAGAATACGTGTCGAGCATATGAGGTCGTAGAAAGGAAATGTGAAAGGAACGTTAAGATTTGTCGTAACAAAGGAACTAGCAAGTCAAGTATAACTCCTCAAGCAGTGCAAACAACAACTGTGATGCTGCACTCTCAGAGATAGCTTAGTGAGAAAGTTGAAAGCCACAAAAAGGAAAGCATATGAAAAGGAATGACTAAAGGTTAGTTGAAGCGATTGCGCGCCTGCTCGCGTTCACAGACATCAATAAATTTGTAAATGCCTGAAAGACCATCAAACTCATCCGAGCAATGAAAGCCGGTGCTAGGCAGGCTTGCGGCATAAATAGGAGGTAGTCCTCTAGATAGCGTCTCCTCTATGTCGGAAAGCCATGGATTTTCTCCCTCGGCAATAAACATGTCTTGAATCCTGTTATCCGATGAAAGGCTATGTTCAGGCGACAGCAAAATGCCACAAGCATCTGTGTCATCCATACCAGGCGCAAAGGGAAACTTCAAGGCAAGGTCACTATTCTGAGGCTTGCCAAACTCACGGTCTTCTCCAATAACGCCTCGTTGCATTCCTAGGTCGTCACAAATGTTCTCAAGGGTACGAGCATCAACACCAGGGAATCGAATACGGATTAGGTTAGAAGACTCGAGCGTTATAGGCAGATCACCCAGTTGGGAAAGCTTCTTGAGATCTTCAAACACGACGGACAGGTCCCTCCAGGCCCGCATGAAATCAAGAGCCAGCTCGTCCATGACACCATCAGCGTTAAGGGTAGAAGCAGCAATGGTCTCGTTCTGAGTGCTATCAACAGCCTCGTTCTTGAGCTCTACGGAAGCAAGGGGTGTAAGGGCGGTGACTACGGGACTCAGGCGAAATTCAACAAAGGAGCCAGGTTCGGTTCGAGGAGCCTTGATAGCATTGTGGATCTTCTTCTCGTCCTCGAGGGAGACAGAACGGAAACTAGGGTTTCCGCGGGTGTCAAGGCCATCAAAGCGTGCACGTTGGCCTGAGAGACAAAAGGCACGCATAGCCTGTGACACATTGTTCACAACCTGGGCAGATGATGCAGGGGTGTGAGAAAAATACCGAACGCCGGCACCTCCGCCTAGCGAGTATCCACCTGCAGAACGAGGGATAGCACCGCCGGTCAGGTTGGGGCGAAGGGTGGTGCAGAAGGGTGCACGGCCCGACTGCTGAGCAACCCGCGTAGCAGTCTGTGATTTGGGGAACTTGGAGCGGTCGAAACGGGAAACTCCAGACTCAGTAGTTAGGTACCGACGCAACGATTGTAAGAATGCGGGTTGTTTCTTGGGTGTGTTGAATACTTTGATTCGGGGCACTCGGCGCTGCGAGCGCTGCGCAATATAAGATGTAGTAGGTTGGCGAACATTATTTGTGATAGTCCGGGTATGGCTGACTTGACTCGGTGAAGGTCCGATTTTTGTCCGCAAGGCTCGTGAGCCCTTTGTAAATGCCACACGCAAGAGCCTCAGGGCTGCCGGAGCCCAGAGTCCTCCCGCTGGAGACATCGTGATAGCGAGTCAGGCCAATTGCCTCTTCAATACTGTAGAGGGTCAGGCAGAAACAACAAGCTATACAAAAGAATGAATAGGGAAATGGTAGTAGATATATGAAGGGGAAAATTCAACAACAGAAGCAGGAAGGGGGAATCAACTGTATATAAAACACAGAGCTGAGAAACACCTGGTCATGCAGCTGACATGGCTAATATTTAATGCAATATTTTGTCTCATAACATCCTCTTCTCTGCCTACTTTTCTGCCTTTTTGTGCCTAACTTAACTTACCTCCCTACAGAAAGCGAACCAACACTCACCGACTTCTCCAAGTTGGGTTGGCTAGGCATGTGAGTGCTGTCGTCTATGTACACCCTAGTTCAACAACCCCAATTAGGGACACATTCCCTGGCGGCCTCATTTATCTTGAGCCTTATCTTGGGTCTTGTAAACCTAAGCCACATTCGCCACACTTGGTCTAACCACTTGTGGCGCTAGCCTGTTTAGAAGGAAGCCCCACTTCTCCAACTACCATAAAATCTAGAACGGCAAATTTTTTCTTTCGTCGACTTCTTCTTTCCCAACATAACAAGTTTCGATTCTTGTAAAACAGTTCGATTGCCAGTAACAAAATCATGGCGCGATTTTGATCGCGTATTTGTCCTTGTTCTAGTTCGTCAAATCCGGCTAGCCCGTCCCTTTAAATACAAAGCGACGGGCTCAACATTCCATCGGTAAGCCTTCACTACATCCACATAACACTCGCTGCCATACTTTGCCTTGAGAGTGCTACCATTGGTTGCAAAGATGCTCAATCACGAACAATCCAAATCTTACTATTCTATGGTGACAAAGTCTTATGATTTCACTGAGCTACCACATTGACACCTCTCGGTCGCGGCTTTTGTTGATTAAGTTTACAATAGACTAATAATCAACTCTAGAACAGACAAGTACAATACCAGCTCAATTTCGTCGTCACGAACATTCTGTAGCACAAAATACAAGGTTAGTAGTGCTATATTATGCATCCTCCTTCACAGTACCCCTTCCTATCTCTATCGCACTCCGTCTTGGGTGATGAATAATACGACTTGGGATTCCTCAAACCGAACATACTATGTCGATTACGTTGTAAACTAGTTTCAGCCTTGTCTGACAAGACACATTCACTTCTTCTTTTTTGAACTTGAGATCTTGGAAGTGAACCAAAGCTAACCAGCTGTTTCACAGGTACATATAACTCTTTACCCACTAGTGGCGGCTGTCCCTGGCTGCAATTCTTTATGGTTTGGAGTCCGATGATGATAACATGACGAACGGGCGGACACAATCGAGTAACGATGGCTTCACCAGAAACAAACGGGAATGTACATCCTGTGGTGCTGTTATCGGGACCTCTTGTTGAGAACTCGTCATCTGATCGATTATCCAAACCATAGTATTTCGTGGTATCTGCCAGGATAGCCTATACTAAAACCCAGCTTCGCACGTACTCTAACAACTTAGTACAGGTAAATACAATATGGCCCATGCCCAACTCTAAACAGTATCATTATTTTGGAAGTGATGTTTGTATTCACACTGTTTGACCTCTCAGCGGCCTTTTGGAAGCTGTTTGGAACTGAAAATAATTTTTCTTTCCCTGATCCATCAAGGTAATAGAATCTATGATTTTGCCGCGTATATATTGCTCGTATGCTAATGATGTTTTAGATGTCTTGTTCTTCGAAACTTGAGATTCGTTTATCGAGCTCTTTACTAACAACGATCGCTTAGGTAACACGCGTAGATTTAGTTTCGGCTTCCGGAGGAGTCCAAATGAAAACCTCCGATACAATGAAAAACTCTTGACATTATTCTTGAAACTGTTCTTCACCTAATGTTTCTTCACACATGTGATATAATCAACTTAGTACATGTATCAAACTGATTACAGTGAAAATGTGTGCACGTTGTAACGTAAGAGTCTCCTCAGGAGTATGACTTCCACCATTTTAATACGACTCACATCACACTCATGCCACTGTCTACTGCCCATATTATCTAGATCAGGATGTAAGCGAGTACAAATCCCTGGAGCCCACGTATGTGAGCCAAATTCCACACACGTTGTATCATAACAATTTGTCGCAAGAAAGTAAACAAGGTTATGGAAACAATCCCGTATCCCCCTGAACTCAGCATAAACAAGAGAGCTGAATATTTGTCTAGAAGAACAAACAGAAGAAGGAAGAGAACGAAGAAAAAAGGCCTTAGCCAGGGGTTCGTTACCTATAGCATGGGTCATGCAGGTACAATATTGTTGGTTGATATAGCAAGCTCTAGTGCCCCCTCCCCTACGGAGCTTGCATTCTTTAGTCAAACTAAATGTGAACGAAAGGATGAAGAGCAGCTGCGGCATTTTGAGGAGATTGGAGCCTAAAGAGCTATAGGGAAAAATGTGTGTTGTTGGTGCTGTAGTGTTTGTGCCGGGTCTACGCAAAAATTTACCAAGGGGTAGAAGGCAGATGAAAATCCATTCCTGTTAAGTTGCTGATAGACCCACCAACTCTCTTGTCTAGAACTCTTCAATTTCTCCTTCCTCTAGCTGAAGATGCTGGTGTTTAGCCACAGCACAGAGGGAACGAGAATTAGTTGCTTTGTCTAACAGGCTCCCTTGCATTGACCAAGCGCAAGAGAAGAGAGTTTACTTACCCCCCAAGAGGGTATTCTTCCGTTGGCAGCTCCTGATCGACGATCGACATATAAGAGAGGGAGGAATGTCAAGATGAATGTCTAAAAGTTCGGAAGGGAGGAGTTGGGGAAAGACCATGTTGAGATAGGAAAGCCAGTATACAGCACGGGACAAGAGAGAATAAAAATAGCGAACCTGGAAGTTTGCATGTAACCAAACCAATGCGCAGGCGTTTTCAGTGCAACATTACACATTGGATAATCTTAAATAAGGCGTCTTTGATACCTGAGCTGTGATATCAATCATGCTTGTTAATTTCCATCTGCTGTTGAAGAGAAGCTGGCGGCCAAAGCTCTTTTGCGCTCCTGGTAATAGGAGCAAAGGTATGCATGTCTGTGCATACACAAAGTTTATGGGTTCTCGTTCTTTGCTGCTGAGTTCTCAGCTTGTTGCTTTTTGCTCTTTCTATGAGCTCATATGTTATTTATTTCCTCTTCCCCATGGACTCTCTTTTTACACTTATCTGTTATATTTTATTCATCGGGATAGCCGAAGATCATCTTTACATTTTGAAGAGAGACGGGGTTCGCTCCTCTGGATAACTAACAGAAGGAAGGAGAGACCAGCGCTTTAGTTAGTTTAGCTCACATCCGCCACTTTAACGGCAACTGCCTCAGAACACAGACCAGCATAGATCTTGCCTGTTTGTCTCTGAATTTGAATTGGTACTTGCTACAAACAGTAGAGTAGAGAGTATCGCTATCACTGCTCTTCTTCTATATGCATGCTTCTTTCTAATTGTGTTCTGTATTTTAAGTACTGCTGCATTGAAACTGAAAGGCTGAGCCCCACATAAAAGAACCCTTACTGTCCCCCCCTGTCTCCCCCTCCCTATCGAATGCTTTTGTTGCATTTTCTTGTTCTTTCTACTTTCTATCGAGTCAGGCGTGTGAACCGACCCTCACAAAGCTTTGAGGCTTTCATAATCGCGAACTTATCTTTGTCTGTGCTTAGTGACTCGCGCTCTTCAATTTTGCTTTTGCTTTTGCTTCTGTTTCTGCCTTTCTCCTTTTGGGTGATTCTACTTCGTGAACGATATTTTCTCACTCCCATTACTTGGGTTGTCAGCTTTGCTAGCCAAGTAATTTGCGCCGCCGACCTTCTTTTTAGAGACTGAAGCTCTTATTATCACGTGTGGCTGGCTGTGGCTTCTCTGCCTTTACTCAATCCGTACTTTTTCCCGTCCTTTTGTTTCTTTATACTAGCTTCATAGATTACTAGTCTTGAACCTCTCTTACTCAGTCCCTCGCTCTTTTCTCTTCAATCTTTTTTCCCCTTTTATTGTTTCTGGTGTTTTCTTTCTTCTCCAATCGCTACATATCTCGAATCATCTTGGTAAATTCTTTGCCAATCTTCTCCTTTCTTTCGTGCAGTCTGTTGTCCACATCAACACGCCGTCTTGCTACCCGTCAACAATCGAATATTGCAACCATCAAACCGGCATTTGCGAGGTCAACCCATAGCCACAATCATTCCTGTTTATCCGAGAAGACTTGATTGCCTATACACTCACAATTGCCACGCCACACTCTCCTGAAGAGTCTCCAAAGTGCAACGCTCTTATCAATCCATAATCCATTCGTTCATTTGCCACAACACCGATCGATCTGCTCATATTACAGCGCCTCCCTTGAAGTCGCGTCTTGCCCGATATGGCTACGCAAATGGAAATGGCCTACCAGGCCCCTCCGTCCCCTACCCTCACGAATCCCGACATGATTTTACCAGACATGGAATATGATCAATCCACCTCCGACGACCGGTCTGATGCGCTCATGGCCTGGAAAAACGCCCAGGTGGGCGATATGTCATTTGCGCTTCCAGAAAGCCAGTACTTTAATCTAGACCTCAATATCGCCGGAACTATGTCGCCCACTACACCAATCATATACGGTAATGGTACTATGCTGTCTGATATCGGTGAGGTCACAGAGGTTGAGAGCACTGTAGGGCGTTCGTCGCCACCTGCGTCTCCAATAGTTACCCCTCGTATGACTAGTAGAGCGGCGCTTCGAGCTGGGGCCCTAGATGCTGTCGTCAACAGCGCTGCTTACCAAACTATCAAGGCCAAGGCCCGAATGGCCCATGAACGACGCGGTAGCAATGAATCGACCAGTACAATCACTACAAATGAACACCGTGGGCTTTTCGAAGATTTCGATGACTCGATCAGTGTCGATGACACCAATTTCCAAGGTGATGATGAAGAGAGTGTCGCGGAGTACTATTCTGCGGACCCCATGTCACGAAATGCCCTTCTGGCTCCTGGAAAAAGAAACCTAATGGTCGACCCCAATGATGAGGATCGCCTTTCTACTATATCCATAGGCCGGCGTGCGGAAGAAATTCTAGCTAATGCTAAACGCCGATTAACTGTGAGTTAGAAAAGTCGAAAACTGTAGGCGAAAAGAAAAGCAAGACTAATTGCAATGCCATATAGAGCATGGAGGGAAACCTCAACCGAGCACGCAGCTCTCTATATGTTGGGACTGAATCGCCCATCGGTTCCGACAGTTCGGCGACACCTTCGCCAACAATGAAAATAAATTATGACATTGATCCATTGTCACATCCGGCAGAACAGAGCGGTCCTTCGCGATACGGCAGCGATCAAGGTGCCTTCAATGATGATACCGGCACGCGTCGAGCAGCTAGTGCCTTCGGAGCGGCTGGCGGTTATCGTCATGTGGTCAATCCGCGAAACTCAAACGATGTTCTCCGCAAACATCCCAACAAACGCGATAGCTCCGAAAGCTTCCAGGATATCCAAATGGATGATGCCATAAGTATCAGTTCACGGAGAGATAGCGGACAAGCTGATAGCTTGCTATCTCCGACTCAATTGCAATTTTCTGACCGTAGCATCACGCGCTCTACATCGGCCATGCAAGTGCTTGATATCAAAGATCAAGTCAAAGATCTCAAGGGCAAGGTTTCTGCCCTTAGAGATCAAGCCCGGGCTGATAGTTTGAAACGAAGAAGCCTGCAGAGTTTGCGAATGAATAGCCCCTTCACACACGCCGTAGTGGACCAATGGTATGCTGAGCCAAAAACAGCTCCTATCGCCGAAACCCCTGATAATGAAATCAAGATTGAAGCTGAGCCAAAACCCCAAGACGAAAACCCGCCACAGACGCCTACGAGGGATAATTCACAGAATAATGCTTGGCTAGAAGAAACTGGGATTATTAGCGACGAAGAAATGTCACCTGTCGAGTTTGAACACAGCAACGTACAAGGCGATAATATCGATGACACGGACTCCGTTGGTAGCAGCAAATATGAAAATGCTGAACGGACTATGACTCCGGTGGACGGACGTGCTGCTACTCCGACCACAGGCCCAGACTCTCTAATGCTCCAGGATCTAATCCAGCACCGTCTAGAAAACGACATTGATGATGACATGCGGACTGAGGATGGCTATGAGGACGCCGCTGTTATCACCGACTACGAAAGTGACAGCGGCGATTCTATGTACCACGATGCCCGACTCCCTCTTTCTCATGAGGATCGCGAGGATGCCTTTGATTACGAGCACTTTTTTCTTCACAGTGCCATGGGCACTATTCGGCAACAGCGATTAGAACGAGAACGTCGTGGGAGCTTTAGCTCTGAAGATTCCGTAGAGACTACCCGTGGCCCGGCCCTCACACAGTCTCTTGAAAGGCGCAATAGCAATGAGTCTATTTCCACTATAGCTTCCTTTGAAACTGCTAACGAGGGTCGACAAAGTCGATTGACGCGTAATAATAGCAGCGACAGTGCTTCTGGCAGTGGCAGCGGAAGCGGTAGTGGTAGAAGAAGCAGTAGTGTTATCAGTAAAACTAAAACTGGACATGTATCTCACATGAGTTTGGACACTTTTGTCTCTGCACAAGAGGATCGGTCTTCACCTACCAAATCCCGCCGTGGCATTAGCTCATTCCGTACCAGCACAGGAAGCGACGTTCCTCGTTCCGTATCCGCCATGTCTTCTTCTAACACTGCTATGCGTGGCCCCATGATTCGACGACCCGTGAGCACATCAACCTTCCGGCATCGCCCGTCAACATCTTCCTTCGACTCTACCGGAACGAACCGGTCATTTCCTCTGGTCAGCAAAAATCGCCTGTCCCTCACACTTCCTTGCGCAGCTAATGGCCGCGCCCCATCGGCGGGAATTCTTACACCTCGCGACTCACCAAACACCGAAGCCGAAGAGGAAGAGGACTTAGCTAGTGTTAGCAAACGGCTCATGCATGGCACAGCTGCAGCTGCCAACCACAATGCACCGGCTCGAGCTAGTGTCAATCCCTCTTCCAAGGCTAACGACCCTCGAATGAGCACCTCGACCTCAATGAGCCTGCTTCAACATGATGACCAGATTCTAGTTGAGCAGCTTGTTGCTAGCTTGGGTCAATGTGTGCTCAAACTCAGCGAAGTTGGCCGCACATCAGCAGATAGTCGTATTCTTAGACAGCGGATGGCTGCGGCTCGGCGTTTGCTTGAGGGTCTCAATGAACCCCAGAATTGTGAACCAAGCTCGCTTGGTTAATTAAAAAAACTGGGCGTGTTTGTTTCGGTTATTCGGCCAGTACTAACTAAGAGTGTCTTCGAGGTCGGCGTGTCCTCACTTCCTCTTAGTCCCTTTCTTATTTTTTGCTTTTTGACAAAACTTCTGTTTTATGATGTCCCGATACTCCGGCCATGCCTATGATCATGTGCCCACGCTACACTATATATTTTTTCATCGAACCTCGCTTCTAGATTTGTTCAATCGTCGGCTTTTTTCGTCTCCATTTGTTCTTTTTTTTTCTTCTTCAGATTCTGTTGTATATCCCCATATATCCCCTTCCGCTTGCCTTCTTTTTTTTTTCTTTTTTCTTATTCATAGTTGCACATGTTCTCTTCTCTTGATGCACGCAAATCTACATGATTATTTTTATTTTTCTTTATTTTCTCTAGTGTAAAGGTATTGAGCACTCTTTTGTTTTCATGGCAATTGTATGGGTTTTATGATTCATTGGTGGTTAGCGAGCTGTTATACGTGCTCTCAAGTTATAATGAGACTCCCGTTCGCTTATCTGTGAGACTGATACTTAACTCAATTTCCTTGGTATCAAAACAAACCCTAAGAGCTTGGTGATGTCACAGAGTAGAAAATAAAGAAGGCAGACAGTATTTTTTTTCATTCCAGATCTGGTAGTTGCCTATATTTGTTACCAAACTAAAATTTCTGCATCGACCTTTCTGAGGAGTATGTTCATTTAACTTTTACCTTCTTCTTTAAAGCGCTTGTTGTTGTGACGGAATTCAATCATACTTGACGGCCCTTTTCTCATCAAATACAACAATGACATTAAGTGAATCCTCCCGCGAATTCTCTTTACCGGTCTTGAATCCCGCGCGTTCTCAACGAAACGCGAGACTAGGCCTATCTCCGTCCTCTCTTGTTCGTACTCGGTCCATGATTCACGTCATGTCGCCCTTTGATGATGGCGCAAACAATCATGACCCGCCTACACGCTTGACCACATCAGTATCGCTTTCGTCGCTAGGCGAGTTTCGGATTCTCCCTACCAAGGGAAGCTCATCGCATCGAAATTTCTCATTAAAGCTATCTCCTCGCCTTGACACCATTCAGGACGTGTGCCAGCCTCCTTTAAGTCGTGTTCCCTCGTGCTCATGCTCACAGGTACAGCCAGTACCTTTGGCTGCTGGCTCTACTACCCCTTCCTTGGTTTCGCCGTCAAGATCAACATCCCGTACCTACAATTCCGCCCTCAGTCAAAAACTTGTTCAAGGGGAATTTCAAGGCGGGACTGTGCCAATGCCAGACATCAGTGCTCGCCTACGCCGTAGTGCATGTAGGGGGGATTCGTTCTGGTGGACCCCAATTGGCGATGAAAATGACGATCATCCGATTGACCATGATAAAAGCATGTTTTGGACTGGCAGTTCTGGATACAATAACTCTGAACAGGCCGAAACAAGACACCGGAGACGTAGCGAGTAGAACTCAGCAACGCAGGTGCCATTGCCGCCATCACCCCCCTCTTCGCCGATTCCATTTCCAGTAACGCCGCGTACAAGTAGTCTTGGGGCGTTGACCAAATTAGCACGACCATTCCCCAAAAAAACAACACCAGCAACACCAGCCGTAACAAAGCCTTTCTCTACAACGAGAAGATTGAGTGGCATGTTTCCTAGCCCGTTGGAGCTACGGGAGCAGGGGGAAGTCAGGACACCAGGCGAAGGGAAATGCGGCACTGACAATAAGGGACCGGTGCTGAGTGATGGAGGAACGGCCCAGGGATGCTGTACTCCAAGACCATGCAAGGGAGAGAACAACAAACCACAGGAAACAACAAATGTGGGCTCCAAACAAGGAGAAAAATCATTTGCTACAATTGGTCGACATGGTGATCGCGGCCGTCAGGACATGCCTTTGTCTGTACCTGAAGTTTATAGTGGAGATGGACGAAATGAGGATGATGCGAGGAGGTTGCAAGTTGAGAACAGGTGCCTCGAAAGAGGTTGGCGTTGTGGAGATTGGAAGGGCCTAGAGAGTCAGAAATATGAGAGTTGCGACGACAGGACATGGCTTAAATCTCTGGACTTTTCTTCCTCGACTCCTAATCTTCCGCTCTCGTTTGTTTTTGACTGTAGCAACACTCCCAATTTGAAGTTGACTACAACATCAGCAAACAGAGATCCAGAAAACCCTAGTTCGGCTTCTAAGGGCACCAAAGAACACGCACAGTCCATTTTTAAGAAACGAGTCCCCAAAACAAACACAGACACAAAGCATACCTCACGTCGACCCATTTCAGAATTCTTTACGGGCCCATCTTATATGTTATATGGTGACCGTTTCGTGAGCGGAGAACCCAATTGTCAAAGACTAGACTATCAAGACAATAGAGAAATGCGTTCATCATCATACCGTCCAGACGATGTCTCAACCTCGCTGCGCAGCTTATGGGAAGAAGCTATGACCCTCCCTCAGCGCACGTTGTCTGTAAAACAGCCAAGTGGCGTTCTACCGCGACGCTCCTACAGACAACACCAGAAGACGCATTCGTCTTTCTCTTTCTCTATGCCACGTCGCCACGCTGCCGATGCCACAAAATACCAACAACATACTCGCTCCACTAGTACTATGAGTCGCAGCATCACTATGGAATATCTCCCTCGGCATGCGCCGCCGCCAACACCGCCCAGTCTCAACCCAATGCCTTGTCAGGTACGCGACAAGACGGGCCAGTTTCATGTTGTTCCGGATACAATGGCATATTTGGAAATACGGGCACAACCTCATGCACAATTTCTACCCCAGTTAGACGGTCGCAATTCGCCTCTTCTAGCGGACGACAAGAGCAGTGCCGAAACAACACACAGTCGCAGTGAGCGGTTTTCGTTACGACTACGGAAGTGGCTTTCCTTACGAGGACGGGCCCCAATGAGAGAGTGAGCGGGAGATTGGGCAGCCATGCTCTCTGATTGTTGCTTCTCTATGGTGTTTTAAGGATTGGATGGATGGATGGATGGGATATCGGGTTTTCTTCTACTTTTATTACTTGCCTCTCTTAGATTGTTATGTTTTTTTAGCCGTGTTGGAAATAAAAGGAACAGCTTTGTTTTTATCATCAAGCCGAAGGCCTTCAACGTATATTCGCTTCTTGGCTGCTCTCACCCCCAAATTATATCCTGGCCCATTTCCAATTCCGGAAACGAACTGACACTAACGGGCCGGTCAACGTCATCAGGAACACAGGCGGTATTTCTCATTTTAGGCGCGAGATATCCAGGCTTTCTTGGTTGAAGTTCCGCATGTGGCAAAGATACGAAGCCAGCAGCCTGTGAGATGACGAGCCTAAGGGAAGGGTAAGAGGCGGCAAGGAAAAGAGAGAGGGATAGGAGTTTATTAAAGTGAGGTGAGGTCATGTGCGAGTGCAGCACTAGTGAGTTACAATGAAGCTGACTTTCCTACAATAGGGCCACATGATGAATGATGGATGACGAAGGACCGGAACAAGAATGAGGGAAATTGCTGAATGTATTAATCTCTCTTGCGTTGTTTCTTGATTTCTTCCTCTTCATGAAATTGCTGCATCTATTATCAAGTAAATTTTCGAAAGCACCCTACCCACGTCTAGCTGAGTCCATTCATACAAACTATATCTCGAACAACATCCCAAAGTTCTGTATATAGATCAAGATTTCGGGGCATTCTTGGCTCGGACAGAAAACTCGCTCGGATTAGTAGAAAAAACTGCTCACATCATCATGCCGGCTGGCTCTTACCACCGCCCTACAGAGTCGACTGACTCTGGCCTAGGCATTGAAGTTGGCGATGGTATGCACAACATCAATGAGCAAACGCGACTTCTCTCGCCTGTGCCCGCGGAAGAAAGACACCCGAGATGGCTGTCGCCGGATGATCCAGCAGTAAGTTTTGCCGACTCTATGGATTTCACCTGCCCGCTTTGGCGTGCTCTATGTCTTATCTCGGCTGACTGTATTCTCCATTCTTTCAGGTCACCCCGTACAACCTTTGGAGTGTGCGTGTCCTCCGGATTCTCACGATGGCTGTGGCCGGCGTTACAAGTGCGTGGTTTTTTGTGCTGTTGGTCTCCATGTTCGCCACGCCGCCGGGAATAAGCACACGCGGCTCCGTGTTTTATTCGCTCTTCTACACCCTCCTATCGCTTACTATGCTGACAACCGTGCTGCTGTTCTTCGATGCGCCGGCCAAGTCATCGCGTATTTTATCTGTGGTTATTGCAGCTCTCTTAGTCGTGAACGTGGTGTTAGTCCTTGCCGTTGAAAAGACACGCATTGAGGAGGGATGGGTGGGCGTTGCAAGCGCATTGTGTAAGTTTTCTCAATAGTGCACACACATATAGCAAGTAGTACCTTCGCTGACATGCTTGCTTCATAGGGGCCCTTTTGGTCAGTCTTTGGATCCTTCTCGTTGATATCACAGTCAAATGGGGTAAGGCTGAGGAGGAAGAACGCCTGACAGGTCGCGCTGAGAACCGTCGGACGGCGCTTGAGTGGCTACAAGTAGTGCTGTCTAACCTCACCCTCACTTTCGCGTTAGTCGTGCTCATTTCGACCACACTAAACCTGACCCTTCGCTCTTTCGATGCTGCTCTCGGCCCGCCGGGTAGGCAAGTCTGGGTCGATGGCGGCAAGTACCGCATACATGTTTACTGTGCCGATGCTACAACCGGGGATTCTAACTATGCAACCCCTGGTTCATCCTCCGTGTGGATGCCACCGGCACCCGTTGTGGGATCGCGCAAAAATGGCAACAAGGACAAGCCAACACTGCTCATAATTGGCGGCGAAACAAGCGCTGAGAATGGCATGTGGCAGGTAGCACAGCACGCCCTCCACAATGGCTCAATTGACCGATATTGCCTCGTCGATCGGCCGGGCTACGCATGGAGTGATGCCGCACCATCACCGTTATCAGCATCCATGGCTGTGGCATCCATGACAGAGGCACTCTCTTTGATGGGCGAGCATGGGCCATGGGTGGTGACTGGAGCGGGTACTGGTAGTTTCTACGCGCGAATCTTTGCACAGCAGCAGGGCCGCGAAGCCGTTTCAGGAATTCTCCTGATTGATGCGGTGCACGAGCAGCAGCTGCACCAGCTGGGCAGTGCGGGGCGTGGATTTGGACTATTCCTAAGGGGGTTGGTGTCGCCACTGGGACTGGTCCGCCTGCCTGGAGCGGTGTTGCGGGGAAGATCACGGGCAGACCGTGTGTGGGGCCGCACGGCAGCACAGAGCGGCAAAACGGCGTTTGCAATGCTACAGGAAAACCTAGTGGCAGGTTCACTGACGCAGCGAGAGGTGCTGGCAACCCGGACACTGCTGCGAGAGTGGGATATACGATTAGGCGTGGTCTCGTCAGGTGATATGGTCCGTCATGATGCACGCTGGGAGACATGGCAGCGAGATCTAGCGATGCTGACCAGGAACCTAGTCGGTTGGGACACGGTCAAAGGCGCACCACATCAGATTTGGAAAACTGAAAAGGGCCGATGGGCGTTGGAGGATATGATGCGGAGGATGGTGCATGACTAAAGGGGTTATGAGAAGAAAGAAGGGAGAGTACTAGGGATAGGGTTTGTTTGCTGGGCTAATGGTTATTGTTGGTTGGGGAGAGGGAAGAAGGACTACGAATATGGAAGATGGCATAAGCAGGCAGGGCTTGATGTCAGTAGGCATAGTTAAGCTCGTACGTTTTTTTGTTGTCTCATATGCTTGGCTCGTTTAAAACTCTAGAACCAACAGTGACGGATTGCAAAGAAGTTTGCGTCATCCATGAAGTCATGAGAGAGCCTATGAACAAGAGTTTTTTCTTTCGTGGGAGAACTCGGGCCCCCGGCAAGGTAGCAGAGCCGGGGCCCGGAGATGAATGCGAACATACCAGACAGGCGCATTTTAAAAGAAATGGATGCTGAAGAGATAATAAAAGGAGTGAGCACGGGTGCAGAAGGAGGGAGGAAGAACATGGAGGAGGAATAGAAGGCTATCAGACAAAGGAGCTGCGCGTGGGGCAGGGAGACGGGGCGAGGAGACGGGGAGACGGAGAGATGGGAAGCCTTTTTTCCAGGTCGTTCTTCTCCGTCTTTTCCTGCAGTCCCCCAACTCGCCGTGAAGACGCCTTGGTTCCCTTATACACACTGGGGGCGAAGCGTCAGAAGTCGCAAGCCACACCGTCCAAAATCCAACATGTGATGTGGTACGGATGTAGGTATAATACACAACCCCTAATTCATTCCGGACATTTGCAAAAGTTGATGCATTTTAAAGGAGCAGGAGAGCTGAGTGGACATGCAGGAGAAAAAGCATGGCAAGGAAGGGGGGGGAGGAAAAGCGAAGAGGGCGGAGAACGTGCCAGACGAGACTGAGCCTCCCTCTATCCTCTCTCGTGCTAGTTCTATGGTTAAGAACGTGCCAGACGAGACTGGGCCTCCCTCTATCCTCCCTCGCGCTAGTTCTATGGTGGTTAAGGGACGTTCTGCCAAACAAAGCACAGAAAGCAAGGCAGACACAAGAGCCAGTGGCAGTTTAGGAGAGGAAGCTTGGGCCTGGGCTATGCGTTTGGCTGCTCAACTTGTTGGTACACTGTCCTGCATGTGTAGGGTCCTGGCTCGGCCTAGCTGTGCAGGTGTATACTTATCAATTATCCCAAATTGTGTTGTGTTTGCTGATGTAGTTGGATGGAATGGATGGGTGGTCTGTGTTGATAGCCAAAAGACAGAGAGGAAAAGGGGGCCAACCTGAGCAAGAGAGGGATACTGTGTGTTCAGGAGGCAATATAATGACGTGTGAAGCACTGCAATAGACCTGTGTCTAGTATGTAGATGGCTATGTGTATTTTGCCGCGTAGCAAGTGTTGCGAGGGGTAGAGGCTGAATGCCACATGTACCAAAGCACAGCGGGTACTAGGCGGCATACATCTGGGGAGATGGAAACTCCGTGTGTCCGCTCTCCCACAGGCGTAGGTGAGTCGTTGCAAATTGACCGCCAAGTTATACGGCGCAATCTATCTGCCTGGACTCCAGGAACTCTTGTTGCGCAATTTAGCCGTTACGAAATACTGAAAGGGCAAAAGATCCAGCAAAACCAGGGTAGAATTATAACTAAGGCAGCAAATAGCCAATGCAAGAAAAACAGACTACACAGCCGAAGTCAACCAGAAAGCCTCCGTCCCTGTGTGCACATTATAAATCAACAAGGGGGAGAAAGAAGTAGAAGCATACCATACATGTGTCAAAATAACCTAAATAAGACCTGAGATCAGAACAAAAGAATAAATCACGTAAATAACAAGAAACTCTGTTGATCACATCCCAGGAGACGCCTCGTTCCGCTCAAGGGCAAAAGAGATCAGATACGAAAGAAGAGACAGGAGACGGAGGGGTTTGTTGTTCTTGTCTTGACGTCCTGAACACACAGAGCAACGTGAAAACCCAAGATCAAGACCCAGATCAAGGGCAACAAGACAGCAAGGGATCCAAGAGAGGGGCGTGAGTATAGCAGGCCTTCGTCTCATTAACTGATGGGGTTTAGCACTGTCGCAAGGGATGACAGCGTGTGACATGGGAACGGCAGGGGAGCAGCGCTGCTTCCCAGAGCCTAGTAGGGTCCCGTAGGCGCGCTAAGTGCCTGTGAGAGCTCCCTCCCCCGTGTTAGCTGCTAGCCCTGCAGGCCGCGTGGTGCTAGCGAGCCTGTAGTGGCCGAATGGGTGGTGGGCTAACAGTGGGCTCGGAGCACTAATGGATGCTGAGAATGCGGGGCTCGGAGCCTTCAGATCAACCTTCTTTTTCCACAATTTTTGTTTAATTTTATCAATTGTTTTATTGATGGGCCAGACAGGGTTCAGGCTCGTTCCTGTTCCTCACTTGCAAGCCCAGCTCACTTTGCCTGTCCAATTGTTCTTCTCTCGGGGTCTTGGGTTGTTGTTTTTTCCGGGCATCGGGTAGCTGTAAGAGTCCGATCACCTAACAGTGCTTCGGGGCCAGCTAACAGTCCGGGACGAGGGACTGGGTAATCAGGGCTGCGTTTTTTTTTTTTTTTTTCTTTCGTTTTATTTTATTCATTTATCTCTTTTTCTTGCAGCTTCCTCATGATTCTTGCTTTTTAATACTTTAATACTGTTGTTTTGTTTACGCCTCCCAGCTTCGTGCTGCTGATGTTATGCGCCAAATAAGACCAATAACACTGCGCTGTCGTCGAGCACACTTCTGCGATAAGGGGGGACCCTTACAGTATTTATAAACATTCTCTTCGTCGCTGCGATGCCAAGAATGAGGATCGTGAAATGGCCACAAAAAGCGCTGGCCTACTGTTGGCTACATGCAGACGTTAAAGAAAATTGCACAAGCCGTCGAGAAGGCCGACCGTGCTAGAAGCACCCATTTTATAGGGCTCTTCAGTGCCCTGCCGCTAGCACTAATACCTATAACGCCCTGTATACTTTCCCATGCTCACTGGAGTGCAGGAGGATAGCCTGTAAAGTGTCGCGGTCCACAGCCTGCAGCAAAAAGAACCAGCAGGAAAAAATATCTATTGTGTCAGAAGAATCAATATCACAGCCGAGATTTAGGAAAGGCACCAAACAAAGAGGCGATCAAAAAGGGCCATGTTGAGAGCAAAGATGCAATCTATTTCTGGATTGGATTGTCGTCCCGCTTCAGGACAACCGCATCATGTAGTGTAGCGACACTGGCTAGGGTTATGGTTCTTGTCCCTCTTCTTTCCCCTAGCGGCCTGTAGGTTATCCTCACCACACTGTAGTAAGAAATCCTTGACATGATGGAGACGAGAGATCCCCAAACGCTCTATGCTTAAAACCTGACTGCTCTTTCGCTTGCTGCGATCCGGTTGCCATGGCATGTTTCTGAGCATGCGCTACGCATCATTAACCCTCATTAAGGTTACGCTCATGCCGACGAGGTAAATACATCAGAACGTTAAGGCTAATTAGTATCCAAGGGCGTAAGCTTAGCCCAGGGTCAGTGGGCTGTTGATGACTGTGAACAGGAATTTCTGCGATTTTTGATGCGACTTACCCCTCATGGTTGAGGGGTTATGCTAGAAGGAAATGCAGGCTCGCTAGTCGAGTCAAGTTCAAGCAGTGCCGCATACGCGTACACAAAAACTCTAAGCTCATGCCACAAAAGAAGCCAAGCTGGGCGAGTCGTCGTGGTTGGGCAAACTAAGTAAGCCTGGACTGGACTGTTGTGCGATGGCCTTGCGAAACAGAGTAAATGTAAATGGAAAAGCACATAGAGAATATGAAAGCAAGCCTGGTCTAGGAATTCGTCTTTTCCTTTGTTGCCCCTCGTGCTTGACCGCTGCCGTCACCATTCATTGGAAAACACCACGGCCTTCACAAGCCCATACGCCTACAATGCCGGTTCTTTCTCGCTTCCTGACGGACTTTGTATGCAGCCCGCAACTGTCGTCATCATGATAGTCAATAACCCGCCCCCCCAAAAAGGGAATGGCTCGTTATTCATCGCCGCTTCAAGCCAAGAAAGTATCACCGTGATCCATAATGTCTAGCCTGGTTGGAGCCTCAGATCTTGAAACCATCCCAGACTAAACAGACGTTCAGAGATTTTGATTACACATCAATACCGCAGCTTGGAATTAGCGCTTCACATTCGGGCAGCCACACCCCCCCTCTCCCTTTATATGGCACATAATAGAGCAAATCTTCGGCCGAACTGAAGACTGCGAACATTCCACAAGAATAAGCCGCACCACCCAAAGCAAAGCTTGATTACTCATATTTACAGCGGAAAGGTGCTCAGGCTTATCCCTTCCACCTCTGCTATTGTGTCTTGCCTGGATGCGCTTGTACTTTATCTTCCGCTTTTTCTTGACACTCCTGCTAATATACACGCCCAGTTTTCCAGTTTTTCTTCCCCTGCTGCTCCATAGCTGGGGCTAGCTTATTAAGTAAGAAAACATAAAGGGGTGTCAAAAAGACTTGGTGGTATCCTGCTATCCTCAAGCTTACATTTCCGAACACGAGAACTCTCGGGTTCTCCAGGTCGCTTATAAGTCCGCCTGTTGGCAGCGTCTGCTCAGTGGCGCTGTCTTAGCGGTATTAGCGGTATTAGCGGTCTTAGCGGCGGGGCCTTTTTAGCGGATAGCGCTGTAACACAGCCGGCTAGAAGGCAAAAAGACGAGGGGAACGGCTAGTGAGTGCGCGAAAGAAAAAAAAAGCAAGATCTTACAGTTGGTTCTGCAGCGCTGTAAACAAGTCGCTGTCCTGTATTACAGAAGCCTTTACCCCTTTTTTTACTGGCTACGGCGTGCATGGCATGCTGTACGTGCTGTTATTTGTCCCTTTCGGCGGGATGTGGGATAATTAGGTAGAGCACATCTTTTTTTTCTTGCTTTTTGCCCCGTCACCTTATTTTATCGTTTATTTTATCGCTGTCACTTTATTTTCCTTTTTGCTCCTTCCCTCCTTGGTTCGTTTGCCTTGGGCTTGGTTCTTGCCGCATTTGCCAAGAGATCAAGGAATAGAGCAGAGAGAGAAAGAGACCTTTGCTTTGTTTTCGCTCGTTGCTGTTTACTATCAGAGGAGGACAGAAGAAAAGAAGGGTCAAGATCCGTATAGGACCACGCCACGCTCCTTCTAAAACTTACCCCATGCTTCAAGCCCACATTGGCACATCAATATGAGAGTGACATCTCGCATGTATATCTACCTCCTTCGTTGCTGCCACTTCCTCTTGTCCAAACCTTCCTCTTCATAATGCAATTGCGGCTTTGTCTTTTGCCTTGTTCCTTCCTTGGTATCTTTCTTTTTGCTTCTTTATCCTAGTACTTATTATTGCTTCCCCCTCTTCATCCTTAATACTAGCACCTTCTCTCCTCTCTTTCATTTCCATTTTTACTTTTTTTCCCTTCTTTTACCCATCCCCAATTGCATTTGTATAGTGTCGTACCATCAGGCGCATCATCAACCGACGCTTGCATTCCCCTTGCCCTAACACCTTATCGCCTTTCATCGTTACCTAATATTCGTACCTCTGCTTGATATCACCACAAGGTCAGTTGCCCGTTGCCCATCTCTCTACCAGCCTATCACCTCGCCCCCGGAATATCTTGCACCTAGGCACTTGCATTGCCGCGAACGCAACTAACTGGCTTTGGCTTGTTAGATCATGAGTGATCCCACAGCTAGCGGTGCGCCGCTAGGTAGCGATCAGGCTCCGGGCCTGTCGCCCCCCAACCAGACTGCGCGCCCGGCCTCAGCCACCTCAGAGAAGCACATGTCCCTGCCCGGCAGCGATACTGCCGGCGACTATGATTCTGAGATGGAACGCCGTCACTCCATTGTCCAAGATCTCGCCCGTGCCTACACCAACCAATCGCACGCTGATGTCACTGGGACCCCGTTCGCCGCCGGCGAAAACTCTCCTCTGAACCCGGCTTCCAAGAACTTCTCTGCCCGCGCCTGGGCTAAGTCCGTCGTCAAGGCCGTTCAGGATGCTGGCAGCCAATTCCGCACATCAGGTGTCGCTTTCCAAGACCTCAACGTCTTCGGCTATGGCGAGGCTACTGACTACCAAAAGTCCGTTGGCAACATTTGGTTGGCTCTTCCCAACATGGTCCGCACTTTGTCTGGTAACAAGGGTCGCAGAATCGAAATTCTTCGTGATTTCAACGGCACCCTGAGCACCGGCGAGATGCTTATTGTTCTAGGCCCTCCTGGTGCTGGTTGCACAACTTTCCTCAAGACCATTGCTGGTGAGCACAACGGTATCAACATCGACGAAAACTCAAAGTTCAACTACCAGGGCATCGACTCCAAGGAAATGCACTCTGCCCACCGTGGTGAGGTCATCTATACTGCCGAGGTCGACGCGCATTTCCCCAACTTGACTGTTGGCGAGACTCTGAGTTTTGCTGCTCGCGCTCGCCAGGCTCGTGAAATTCCCAACGGAATCTCCCGCGACGCCTTTGCCCAGCACATGCGTGATGTCACCATGGCCATGTTCGGAATCTCCCACACTGTCAACACTTGTGTCGGTAACGAGTTTATCCGTGGTGTCTCTGGTGGTGAGCGTAAGCGTGTCACCATCGCCGAGGCCTGCTTGTCCCAGGCTCCCCTTCAGTGCTGGGATAACTCTACCCGAGGTCTGGACTCCGCCAACGCCGTTGAGTTCTGCAAGACTCTGCGTCTTCAGGCGGAGCTCTTTGGCTCGGCTGCTGCCGTATCTATTTACCAGGCGCCTCAGGATGCCTATGATCTCTTTGACAAAGCCACTGTCCTGTACGAAGGTCGCCAGATTTACTTCGGTCCTGCTACCGAAGCCAAGGGTTATTTCGAGTCGCTAGGATTTGAATGTCCCGACCGCCAGACTGTGCCCGATTTCTTGACTTCCATGACTTCCCCCCGTGAGCGCATCGTGCGAAAGGGCTGGGAGGGCCGTGCCCCCCGCACCCCCGATGAGTTTGTCACCGCATGGAAGAACTCGGACCAGTATCAACGCTTGAAAGGAGAGCTGGTTGAATACAACCAAGCTCATCCTATTAACGGACCTGATGCTGACGCTTTTCGTATTTCCAAGAGAGCTCAGCAGGCCAAGAACCAACGGAATAAGTCGCCCTACACCCTGTCATATGTCCAACAGATCAATCTCACTCTATGGCGTGCGTGGCGTCGCTTGATAGGTGATCCCAGTGTCACTATCGGCCAGCTCATAGCGAACTCTGTCATGGGTCTTATTGTCGCCTCTGTCTTCTACGATTTACAGCCTGTCACGTCCAGCTTCTTTCAGCGTGGTGCTCTGATTTTCTTTGCCTGCCTTATGAACGCCTTCTCGTCTGCCCTAGAAATCTTCACTTTGTATGCCCAGCGTCCTATCGTTGAGAAACATGCCCGTTATGCCCTTTATCACCCGTCCGCCGAAGCCGTCGCATCAATGTTGATGGACATGCCGTATAAGATCCTTAATACTCTGGTATTTAACACTGTTCTTTACTTCATGACGAACTTGCGTCGCGACGCTGGTGCTTTTTTCTTCTTCATCTTCATGTCCTTCATGACCGTGATGGTTATGTCTATGATTTTCCGTACAATTGCCTCAGCTTCCCGCACTCTGTCCCAGGCCATGGTTCCTGCTGCTATCCTGATTCTCGCTCTGGTTATTTTCACTGGTTTCGTCATTCCTATTGACTATATGTTGGGATGGTGTCGCTGGATGAACTATATTGATCCTCTTGCCTACGCCTTTGAGTCCTTCATGGTAAATGAGTTCACCGGCCGCCAGTTCCTTTGCGACTCGTTTGTACCCAATGACAGCTCATTGTCTGAATATTCCAACATCGCCAGTGCCAACCGTATTTGTACCACTGTTGGTTCCGTTACTGGTGAATCCTTTGTTGATGGTGACCGCTACCTGGGCACCTCGTTCCAATACGAGCACGGCCATAAGTGGCGCAACGTCGGCATTCTCTTTGCTTTCATCTTGTTCTTTTTCTTCACTTACATTGTCTGCGCCGAGGTTGTGTCCGAGCGTCGCTCTAAGGGTGAAGTCTTGGTCTTCCGCCGTGGATACAAGCCTGCTGCTTTTGATGAGAAGGCCAAAGACGACCTCGAGAACCTTGCTATTGGGCCTATGGCTACTCACGACCGTGCCTCTACCAAGCAGGGCGGGCCCAAGCCTGAAGTCGACGGTTCTGTCTTCCACTGGGAAAACGTCTGTTATGATGTTCAGATTAAGGACGAGACTCGCCGTATTTTGGATCACGTCAACGGATGGGTCAAACCCGGTACCATGACCGCTCTTATGGGTGTTTCCGGCGCTGGCAAGACTACTCTTCTAGACTGCCTGGCTGATCGTATCAATGTTGGTGTCATCACTGGTGATATGTTGGTCGACGGCCATCCCCGTGACTCTTCCTTCCAGCGCAAGACTGGTTATGTGCAGCAGCAGGATCTTCACCTGGAGACTACGACTGTTCGTGAGGCCCTAAACTTTTCTGCTATTCTTCGCCAGCCCGCCCATGTGTCTCGCGAGGAAAAGCTGGCATACGTCGATCAGGTTATTGCTATGCTTGACATGGAGGAGTATGCCGACGCTATTGTTGGTGTTCCCGGTTCTGGCTTGAACGTCGAGCAGCGTAAGCGACTGTCTATTGGTGTTGAACTAGCTGCTAAGCCACCTGTTCTGCTGTTCGTCGACGAGCCTACCTCTGGTCTGGATTCACAGACTTCTTGGGCTATCCTGGATCTTCTGGAGAAGCTTACCAAGGCTGGCCAGGCCATTCTGTGCACAATTCACCAGCCCTCTGCTATGCTTTTCCAGCGTTTCGATCGTCTGCTTTTCCTCCGTCGCGGTGGCCAGACCATCTACTTCGGCGAGATTGGCAAGGAGTCAAAGACTTTGACATCGTACTTTGAGCGCAACGGTGCTGACCCCTGCCCTCGCGAGGCCAACCCTGCCGAGTGGATGCTGGAGGTTATTGGTGCTGCGCCTGGCTCTCACACTGATATTGACTGGCACGAGACTTGGAAAGCCTCACAGGAAGCCGAAGCTGTCCGGACTGAGCTTCAGAATCTCCACTCCAAGGCCAATGGCCAGACAGTTAGCAACGATGAAACTGAGCATGATGAGTTCTCCGCCCCTTTCGGTGTGCAGCTCGAGCAGGTCCTGACCCGAGTCATGGCCCAGTACTGGCGCACTCCTTCGTACATCTACTCCAAGTTCACTCTCTGCCTCAGTATATCTCTTTTCATCGGTTTCGTGTTCTACGACGCGCCCAACACCATTCAGGGTCTCCAGAATCAGATGTTCTCCATCTTCCAGCTCTTCACTGTCTTTGGTCAACTTATGCAGCAGACACTGCCATACTTTGTCATTCAGCGTGATCTCTACGAAGTGCGTGAGCGCCCTTCTAAGGTTTATAGCTGGTGGGTGTTTATGCTGTCTCAGATCATTGTTGAGCTGCCCTGGAACTCGCTTATGGCCGTGGTAATGTTCTTCTGCTGGTATTACCCCATTGGTCTCTACCGCAATGCCGAGCCCATGGATCAGGTTACGGAGCGTGGTGGTCTGATGTTCTTGTATCTGCTCATGTTCCTACTGTTCACGTCAACTTTCTGTGACATGGTCATTGCTGGTTTCCAAACTGCCCAGGCTGGTGCCAACATGGGTAACTTGCTTTTCATGATGTGCTTGATCTTCTGTGGTATCCTGGCTTCTCCTGACGACTTCCCTGGATTCTGGATCTTCATGTACCGTGTTTCGCCCTTCACCTACTTGTCGTCGGGTATGTTGTCGGTTGGCTTGGCCAACACTAATGTCGTATGCGCCGACAATGAGTACCTGTCCTTTGAACCTCTCGAGGGCCAGACCTGTGGCGAGTACATGGCTGCTTGGATCAACAAGGAGGGTGGTTACCTGCTTAACTCAAATGCTACCACCGATTGCCAGTACTGCTCGATTAGCGACACGAACATCTACCTGGACAGCGTCAGCGCGAGCTATGGCGACCGGTGGAGAAACATTGGTCTTTTGGCCGTGTACATTGTGTTCAACGCCGTTGCTGCACTGGCAATCTACTGGCTGGTTCGTGTGCCCAAGAAGCAGTCTCCTCTGGCGATGCTGTTTGGCAAGAAGAAGGCCGAGTAGAGGCGACAGAGTCCCTCTATCTCCGTCTTGCCATTCTGTTCCATTTTACTCACTTGCTGTTGTTTTATTCCAGTTCTACGTGGTTTAGACAAAGATTCTGCGTTTTTTTGTCATGACGTGATGCATGTCTTGGATTTATTGCCTGTTTTGATATTTTGGTATGGCCGATTTCTTTTTCTCTAGTATTTATTTTCATTTTTCTGTTTATTATCTCTGGCTACCATAGATTTACCAAGGCTATTGGTGTTATTGGGGGATTTTGGCCCATGTCATTTTTTTTTCTCTCTTTTTTACTTCTACTTCTCTCGGAATATCCTCCACTCTTATTCTTTACTTTTTTTCTCTATTTTCTTTCTACACTCTGAAGTGTGAGGTTATAACTCACAGCCATGTAACTATCAAGTCATGATACATGTTAAATCACAAGGTCCTTTTTCAGCAGCAAACAAACCTAATTATGGAGACGCACTAAGGTCCGATAGACAACATAGGTGAACAGCGTAAAAGTTGATGAGACTGAAGAAAGTAATCGATCAGTAATAAGTAACACACAATGTGGGTCTTGGAGACTCAGAGCTTTTGCCCCATATTTTTAGGCAGGTTAGGCAGATGAACAGATGTGATTCAAGGAAAGCAATGACTATACAAGGAAGCAAGTGTAGTCTTAGGCTAGAAAGCAACTAAATGCCTTTCTGCCTAACTGTAGACAACCAGGTGGCACATTCTTAGCAGCTCTTCTCCACTTACACGTTGGCAGCCTATTTTAAGCCATATTGCTGCATGTCTAGTTTACCTTCAAGTTGTACACAAGTCCCACAGAACAGTTGGACTATAGAGTGTCTGCCTGAAAGAACTGGGGAAGCGAGGTGCCAGAAGGAGGAAAGAAGCGCTTTTTCGAGCTGGCTGCCAGCAAAAAAAAACAGCAAAAAGGTTGAGAATATTGGTTGTTGAGGGGGAGGGTGAAGGATCAACTTGTTCGCCTGGTTTGTAAGTCGGGATACAAGTGTATTGCTTAGAAGGGCTTAGAGGTAAATAAGGGAGGTAGTTGCCTTGGTTTTTTTTCCACTTTCCCTTTCCTTTCTATGTAGATTTCTTTTTTTTTTTTTTAACTTGGGCAGGTCATCACCTTCTTGTTCGCAATTACTCTTTTCACCATCGTCTTTTCCGATTTTTGAGCTACGGAAAAAGGCTCTGTTTCTTTTCTCAACCTCCCCATTGCTGTTTCCCCCTCTTCTTCTTTTTATATTGATACTGTTCTTAATTTCCCTGACTTCGCCAAGAACCAGCTCTTTCCTCTCATCTCGTTTTGCATCTCTGCTAGGATGAGTACCCGAAGCCGATCAGCTGCCGCCGCCGCCGCCGCCGCCACCGCTGCTGCCCTAAACTCCGCTTCCCAAGCTGCGGCTCTGGCTGGGCCGAAAAGGCACACTGTGCTCGAAGGATGTGCCGTGGCGATTAGTGGTGTTTTTCCCGGATACTCTCATTCTACTATTGAGGCCTTGATCAAAGACCTTGGTGGTACTGTCACCAAGTCTGTTACCCGCACTACTACACACCTGGTTACTACCCAGCATGACTTCGATAACTCCTCAGTCAAGGTACAGGCGGCTGTTTCTAAGGGCTTGCCAGTTGTATCTTTGGAGTGGGTGGTCAAGGCTTCGGATGAACTCGTTAGACAAAAGGAAGCCAAGTTTGAGATCGGAGCTACATCTGCTTCTCATGGGGCTGCTGATGGTCGATGCACCCCCCCACCCGCACAAACACCGGAGGCTCACCCCAAATCACCTTCTACACCGACTGGCACACCAGCGAAAAAGCGCGGCTCTCCGGATGCGAAGACTGTTGTGGAGGCACCAAGAAAAAAGCGTGCTAAGGCAACCAAGAAAGACACCACAAAGGAAGACCCTGGGGCGAAAGCGAAGAGCGAGCAAAAGCCTGCGGCTGAAGTAGAACAAAAAAAGGAAAAAGAGGTTCTCGCTGATGGACAAATCGCAAAATCTGATAAGCTTGTCGTTCCACTCGACAACCCTGCCGCTTTTCCCGGCGGAAGGGTGTATATTGATCAGGACGGGCTCATATACGATGCTTCGTTGAATCAAACCAACGCCAGCAACAACAATAACAAGTTCTATCGTTTGCAGATTATCGAGACTGGCAACAACAACTTTACAACATGGTTCCGCTGGGGCCGCGTTGGTGAGAGTGGGCAGTTTAAGAGGATTGATAACAGCCTTGAACGCTGTCTTCGTGAGTTTAAGAACAAGTTCAAGAGCAAATCCGGCTACCCATACCCCGAAACTGGGCCGCCAAAGCCTGGCTCCTACGTTTTTGTCGAAAAGTCATACGAGCCGGACGACGACGACGACGAAGATTCCAAGGCTGTCAAGCAAGTCAAAAACTATAGTGACTTGGATATCAAAGAGCCAGAATCCAAATTAGAAAGGCCAATTCAGCAGCTCGTTGAGCTCATTTTCAACACAAAGTACTTTACCGACACTATGAAAGCTATGAACTACGATGCCACTAAGCTGCCGTTAGGTAAGCTGAGCAAAAACACCATCACCCGTGGCTTTGAGACCCTTAAGAGGCTTGCTGAGGTCCTTAATGACCAGCCACAGGCGATAAGCGAGTTCCAGGGTAACAAGCACAATGCCATTGAGTATCTTTCCAACTCATATTACTCGGTAATCCCACATGCCTTTGGCCGCAACCGTCCACCCATTATCAACAGCGGCCCCTTGCTTAAGTGCGAGGTTGACATGCTTGAGAGTCTGTCAGACATGAAGGTGGCCGAGGAAATTATGAAGGTGGCTAAGACAAAGTCAACCGTGCACCATCTTGATCACGCATTCGAGGGTCTAAACCTCAAGGAAATCACAACTTTAGATCCTGAGTCGTCCGAGTTCTTGCATCTAAGCAGATATCTGCACGTTACGCGCGGCTCTACGCACAGCGTCCAGTACGACGTTCAACAAATTTTCCGCATCGAACGGCCGGGCGAATATGAACGCTTCGAGAACGGACCGTTCCGTAAAGGCTCCGGAGATGGCAACTCAAAGTCGGAGCGTCGCCTACTTTGGCACGGGTCTAGGTGCACCAACTTTGGAGGTATTCTTAGCCAAGGTTTGCGGATAGCGCCACCCGAAGCGCCTGTGTCGGGTTACATGTTCGGTAAAGGTATTTATCTTGCAGACATGTCATCTAAGAGTGCCAACTACTGTTTCGCTCATGCTTCAGGGGGCCATGCACTTCTACTTCTGTGTGAGGCAGAGTTGGGCCCGATGCAGGAATTGACTCGTGCATCATATAATGCGGGCGAGACAGCGGCACAGAAAGGCATGGGATCAACGTGGGGTCATGGTTTGACCGCACCTCCAGTGTGGAAAGATGCAGGGCATGTGCATCCGTCCCTTGCTGGAGTTCGCATGGTGAGTTTTCTTCTTCTTTTCTGTGTCTTGTTATTATTGTATGTAAACTCGACTTATTGACATCTATTCATAGCCCGATACTGATGCACCGCCCGCCCCGACAAACCTACCTCATGCTTGCTTGCTCTACAATGAGTTTATCGTATATGACGTTGCACAAGTGCGGCTCCGGTATCTTTTCCGCGTGCGCATGAGGTGAAGCATACTGTTGAAGGCGGCAAATTGGTATAACAGTATAGTAAGACGGAATATAGTTGGTAATTTTTCCTCGGATTTCTTATTTAATGTGTAGTCGCGAACGCGCCGCTGTTGTCTCTGGTTTAGGCGCCCCCCCTCCTGCTCACAAGCCTGACCGTACACCGTATAATTTCTTATATATCTTTGCTTTTGCCTCCTATCAAGCTCTGTCCACATTGTATCTGCTGCCTCATTCCCTCCGCAAACACCGATCATCCACGATTTCCAACCAGCCCATGTCCTGCCACGCTAGCATCATGAGTCGTCCCTGTCCTTGTCTGCTAATTGCCACTAAATAAAATGTCGCCCACGTTGTCCTCGAGCTTTGGTTGAGAAACTGCAACAGGATTCATCACTTGTTTCAAATACACCCAGATCTCTGGCATCGCCTGCAACTCCTGCTTGCGTTTGCCTATCTCTCTTATGTGCTCAACTTGCGAAGAGACGTATCCACGTTTGGACTGCCTTGCGATGGTGTAAAACTTCCCAGACAGCAGCGATTATATCGTGTCAGCTCCGTGCCCATACAACTGCTTGAGGTGATTTGGGTCCTCCACTCCCCTCCCCCACCACCCTAATTGGTTCCCAAAAGGGCATAGTGGGCAGTGTGTGGTCGACGCCTTACTCAATGGTATGGTCAACCAACAGCGTCCATCGAACTAGGAAAGCCCTGTCGCATTATCGAGTCTTGATCCTCATCGCAATAAGGAGCGAAGAGGCTGCATTAGTCCCGACGATGCCGACTACAACGATGCCGGTTAAGCATCATGAAAGTGATGATTGGGTCAAGTAGGGGGAAAGAGGTTGGTCGTTAGCCTCTTCTTTTCTAGGAAAGCGCTCTGGAAGTCAAAATTCGCGATCTCTCGGTTTATAGAGCAATATGAATGTGGATATAAGCAACAATGGTAAAAATATATTTACAAGATTCTTGATTCTGATAACCTCAAGTTTTCTGCCTGTAGTAGAAATGAAGAATGGAAAAACTGAGTCTTTAACTCACCCACGAAACCCCTAACGCCTAGCAACAACTAACCTACTTTGTTTATTTGGACAGATCCTCGCCCCAGACCTGCTTAGCAATCGCAACCTCGAGACGGATCTTGGCCCACTGCTGCTCTTCAGTCAGATCGTTGCCCTCGTGAGTCGAGCTGAAGCCGCATTGGTGAGACAGACACAGCTGATCCAGGCCGCGGGGGCAGAACTTGGCCGCCTCATGGAGTCGTTTGACGATATCTTCCTTGTCGTCTAGCTCGGCAATCTTGCTAGACATGACACCAAGCACAACGATCTTGTTCTCTGGCAAGAAGCGCAGCGGTGAGAAGTCACCCGAGCGTGCATCGTCGTACTCGAGGAAGTAGACATCGACATTTAGATCGCGGAACAGGACCTCGGCCACGGGCTCGTAACCGCCCTGTGCAAACCACTGCGAACGGAAATTGCCGCGGCATAGGTGGATGCCGATCTTCATGTCGGCCGGGCGCTGAGATATGGCTGCGTTAATTAGCGCGGCGTAACGGCGGGTTAGGGCGCTAGCATCGCCGTGGCGTGTCTCGGCCTCGGCGCGCATACCGGAATCGCATAGGTATGCCAGGTTGGTGTCGTCGAGCTGTACAAAACGGCAGCCGGCAGCGTACAAATCAGCCAGCTCCTGCTGATAGACACGGGCAACATCGTCGAAGAAGGCCGGCTCAATCTCAGGGTAGGCCGCCTCGCTGATGCAGTCACGTGCACCACGGAAGTGCAGCATAGTTGGCGACGGGATGCAGACTTTGTTGGATACCCGGCTGGCGAGGTCAGCAGGCAGGTTGGCAACTGCATTGCTGGCAAAGGCGTAGTCAGCGACCTGGATGGGGGTGGGGTGACTGATCTTATCAACGATGACGACACGCGGCGGCTTCATGCCGTGGGTGGTGACGTTAGTTGACTGCAGCGAACCCTCACGTTGGCAACCGCCAATGTGCTGCAGGAAGTCGATATGAAAGAATGCACGGCGGAACTCGCCGTCGGTGATAGACTGGATGCCGTTTTCAGCTTGCTTGGCTACGAGCTCGGTGATGTGCTTGTCTTCGATGGTTCGCAGGCCCTCGATCGTCAGCGTACCGGCATTGACTTGCTCGCGTGCAGCGAGAACTTCCTTGGGGCGAAGGAACGAGCCGACGTGGTCGGCACGGTAAACACCAGCAGGGAGGACCATAGTGAAGGGTTTGAGGCTTGAGGGTCGAAGTTAGAAAGGGCGGGGTGGGAGAAGCGAGGAGTGAGAGGAGAGTTACTATGAGGTTGGGAGAAGGGGAAAAAAGAGCCAACGACAACGAGATGTGAGAGATGCTTTATAGCTAGTCGTCTTCAATGATTTGGTTCGCTTCCCCCTCTTCATCGTAGACTCAGCCCATAGGCTAATAGCTTCTCTGGTCGATCCTCCCCTCCCTAATCCTGCCCATACTTCGTCCAGGGTGCATGTTTCGGCAGTTGATATTGGTCCTCCAGGCTCTCACGCCTTGAATCAGACCAAGCCCCACAGACACATGCCGAGCTTCACTCTTCAATAACTGGTATTTGTTCACGCGGGAGAAACGGGAAGCAAAGGGTGGACGTGGCTGCTAAAAGGACCAAACAGATTAGTCTTAAAAGGATTTGGCTATAACACATCGAATCATTGTTCATAGCTGCTATGAGATAAAAAAATAGATATAAGGAAAAATAAAGCGAGACGTGTTGGCAGTATTTGTTAGGCGGTGAAAGAATGGTCTTAACCCTACATCATGATAACCCTTGACGACACAACCCTTACTCAGACGTTTATTACTACCTCCCCTCTTCTATTTAAGCAAAGATGCAGAGAGGGTGGCTGTTTAGATAGAAGGCGGGATCGTTGAACTGCAGGCCGATATCAAAGCCCAAGGTCTGGGCAATTTCCTCAGACGTCAAGCCAAAGCTTAGCACATCGAGATTCTGGGGTAGCCGCTTGACATTGTTCGATTTGGGGGTAACGGCGATGTTACACTGTGTTGCCCAGCACACAAACACCTGGGCAGGAGTCTTGCTATGAGCCGCGGCAATGGCGACAATGGTGGGGTGCTCTAGCAGTGTAACATTGTCGGTCTTCTGTTCAAAGATAGGGATCCCAAGGATGACTGAGGGCCGAAGGACGAGTAGTCTGTGATGGCAATGTCACTCTCCTGGGCTAGAGCAATCAGATTGGGCTGCACAAGGAACGGGTGGTGCTCAATCTGCAGAGTCGATATGGGGTGACGGGCGTAGTTGAGCACGTCATAGAGGAGCTGGGCAGAGAAGTTGCTGGGGCAAGCTAGCTACCTACCGGGAACTGGCGCACGGCTGGGTCAATGTACTTGAGGGCAACGGGGAAGTGGATCAGGTATAGGTCGAAATACTCTAAGCTCTATGCCTCCTTCTGCAGCTTGGCCGTCTTGAGGACATTCTCACGCTCGTGGTAGTTATTACACAGCTTGGTAGTAATGAATAGATCCTCGCGCTTGACTAGGCCATCGGCAATAGCGCGACGAATGCCCTAACCGGCTTCATTTTCGTTCTGGTAGTCAGTCATAGGCACCATCAAACAGTCTTTAGCCAGTTTTGATAGCCTGATGCGAGTTTCATAGTTAGACTTTAGCGGGGGCTTGTGTGTGGTTGGGGAGAGAGCTCGCTCTTACATTATAAACGGTGTCAGCAGTAGTTTCTCTGGTAACCTTCCAGAGACCAAAACCCACAAGGGGCATCTGATAGCCAGTGGCTAGCCTTATGGTAGAAGGGGCCATTATGAATGCAAGAGAAAAAGTTCAATAAGGATGGTATAGTGATTGAGTTTGGCAGAGGAGAGGAAAGTAGGAGAAGCAAAGCTCCGGGCAAGTTGTAGCTTATGTATAATACTACCTACTTACGTCCCCGCTTTGCTGTTTATAAGCGTCCCTCCGGCAAAAAAAAAAGGACGTCCGATCCTTTGGAATATCGTCATTTCAGATAGATTTACCAAAAAATATCACCAAATCAGAAACGGAGGTTCGGAAGTTATCCAGGAGACCTGGAGCACTGGGAATTGAGCCCAATGCGGGGGTCGAACCCGCAACCTTGAGATTAAGAGTCTCACGCTCTACCGATTGAGCTAACCGGGCGCTTGGAATTGGGAACTTGCTAAATCCAGAGGAAACAGCGCTGAAATCTTGCTGTTCAGTGGGCGAAGCCGCCTGTCAACAACAACTTCCCTCAACCTTCCCTCCTACAACCCTCGGGATGGCACCTTTGAGGTCGGCCGTCCATCCCCTCGACAAAAGACAAAATCTCCCATTTGTTGAGGGTTGAACGAGAACAGTGTATGCCACTGATGCACTGC